>CAJDSM010039396.1:2991-18281 GCA_903981925.1 Ostrea lurida
GAGTAAAACAGGAAAAGTTTTCAAACATGTATTCATGTGTTCTGTTAGTCCACGGAAATTATAATTTGGCAGATTCATCACCTGATTTCGCCAGCAAAGGGTCACCAACCTAACAAATGTAGCAGATAGAATTGTAACCGAGTGGGTTGATATTTATAACAAACAAATTTTGAGAGTTGCCTAATTTTGTAATTTAGTGCAACTTTGGACGTGGCTGCAGCAGATCCACATTATGGAACTATTAATCACATCAGACAAGGATAAGTGCCTGCATGGAAAAACAAAATTTTACGAGAAAATTGTGAATCCAGTCCCTAAAAATATATAGTATGTCAGTTGCTACTTGTATTTTGAATTGCAATGTGTCATAAAATGTATTAAATAAACTTGTTTAAGCTAATTTAGAGTGTAATGTAAGAAAGACATTAAATAGGCTTGTAATTAGTAACCCAGGCTCAGCATTGTTCAATCTTATTTTTGGGTTGTTGTAGATTGGATAATTAAAACCATGTGTCAACTCATGCAGGTGAGGGCCTCTGTGCAGGTGATATGATTTCTGCCTCTTTTCAGAGAAAAGTCCCTGCTAATTTATTACTAAAAATGTTTGAAGAAAAAATCAAGACGACTCTGGGTTTGATCGTATTAGGTTGACAGAAGAAATTTACATTTTTTGCGCAGGTAGTTAGGTGTTTTTCCTCCTTTTGACCAGTTTCCGCCTCGTGAATTGTGAGGTGAGGACTTAAGTCACATCCCCTGGGTCCGCTTGGCGATTGGATATAGGCTTAGGTTATTTGTGTGTTACATCCCGGGCGGTAGAACTGGTTGGATTTGTGTTGTGACAGGTGATTTAAAGGATCTCTTCACGACGACTCTCTATCAAATCGTATCGGACTGGCTGCTACAGAAGGTTGACCACCTATACTTTAAAGCCCAGTGGGGAGGCTGCTTCTTGGTCTAGGAGCTTCACACTGCCCTGGTATCTAGTAAGTACACTTCGATTGATTTTTTACACTTAATAGGGCCCGTTGCGATATCAAGAGACTGTCAGTTTGTTGTGGTGATTTTTTCATGAAGATTGCTCAAGCCAATCTTGTAGATCTGATTCCACTGACTGAGGACACGGAAACCCGTGAGGAAACTCCGGCGCATACTTACAGCAACATTGATAAAGGACAGTGAAAACTATCCTAGAATTTACTGTCATAGTGGTTGGAAAATTCCTGTTTGGTGGATTAAAGATTCAATGTGGCTTATTTCGCCAAGGTAATTATTGTTTCAAATTTTAGAAAGTATAGTATTTGGAATTTAGCAGAAATAGTTTTGGAACTCTGCCTCAACAGAAATGAAGTTAAGGTTTTTGTTCGTGTCTTCCGTGCTTTAAAATCTTGGCAGACTACTGTAAGTGTTAACTGTGGATTTTAAATCATTTGTATGTAATTCTGAGAACTTTATTAAATCTATGGCAGTTCATGCATTATATTGTTGGATGTTGACCCATTCGAAATTTTTTTCATTAATCGCATAGAATTTGTCATTGATTGACGTAATTAGATGATGAGTAGTGGCAGTGGGTGACTTAGTGGATCAGGTTAGTTTCGATTTTTAATTTCTTTGCCTCGTTCATGCGATGAGATTATATGATTTTAAGAATTTGTTAGAATGTGCGAAATATTATTAATTGTTTAATCGATACAGATGCATGTTAAATAAATGCACAACTTTTTCATTTGGAAGCAATTAATAAGTATACATATTGAGATGGATACAGAAAATGATTTGGGATCTTCTTTTTAACTTCCTAATTTAAAGTTGAGTTTGATTAAGAATAGTCTAGGCAGTTACATGTATCAGATTATTAGAGAAGTTGCATATCACATTGTCTATATTTATGAATGTCCTTATTATGTCTCAGAAATTTAAGATGAAACTTGAAAAAATGATAGATTACGAAGTGATTTTTTTAATTATTGGCCAGGTATAAACTTTTCTATACAGAATTTTAACATTAATGGGGATAAAGGGGAACTGCTTTTGGTCAGAATCAGTATTGTTTTCTTGTTCGGAAAATAATATGAAACTTAGTTTCCAGTCTCTGGCTATGTTATATCATTTAAATTATGAAAGATTGAAATACAATTGATATTTTGCTATTTATATAATTTTTAAATTAGTGAGAACTTGAAATAAAGTTGATTTTTGCTTCTTTTTTGTCATTTAAATTATGAAATTGAATACAATTGAATTTTGCCTTTTTATAGTCTTTAAATTATAACTTGAAACTACATTTGGAATTTTGTTATCTTAAAGCCTCTTGATCGGGAAAACTGATGGAGATATTGTTGTAATGACATATGAATTTCTGAACAATTACATTTTTCTTTATATGTAATTTTCCCCTGAGCCCATAGAGTTTGAGATAATGAATTTGTGACATTGTACAATGCCCAGTGGATACAAATTAATTATTGACAATATTTTAAATGTTGAATTGGAAATAGGTAAAGATCAGTGCAGAGATTTTAGTATTGATCTTTTTTTCTTTTTAAATTGTTCTGCTCAAGAATTATAGTCCAGATCTCCAGTCGCCTCTCTGAATGCTGAGATCTGAATTATACAATATTTCAACGGATTTTTAGATATGTCTTACCTGATATAAAGAAAGAGTATTGTTAACTAAGATTTAGAAGCATGTAAACTTTAAATTACTATGAGATTAGGAAGGTGGCAAAATATTCCCACGAAATCAAAGAAACTGTAAAATCTGTAACAAAAATAAATTGGGGGACGAATATCATTTACATGTGACACAGTATTATTATTTCAAATGCAAGAGAAATATTTACTCGCATTGTTAGTACTCAAATACCAAATACTTATAATTTAGAATACTTGTTTAATTCACAAGATGCAATCTATCTTCGACAATTATGTAATTACTTGGCTGTGATAGACGAAAGTAGATCTGTGAATCCCAATAAGTCAGTATTATATTGTAATTGTTATCTTCATTACATGATTGTATCACGCATGCATTCCAATCGTATTTATCTATGTATAATTTTTCTCAATGTTAATGTGTATCATTCAAATTGAGAATAGAATTCTTGTCAAAATTCATAGTCATGTCAAACTGACCGTCAAGGCTGAAGCAACAATATTCATAACTGTGATTTGGTGATCGAAATATAATAATATCTACACAGTTTGAATTAGGTACCGCTACAACATTCTAGCATATCACGCTATGGTTTTTGCTGAGAAGCTTTGGCGAATGTTAGATGAAAGTATTACTTTGTACTTGGTCTTATATATCAGTCTTGTTGAGATTATGAAGCCAGGTGATTTTAGTGTCCTTGAAATGCCAATTGTTTGAATAAAATCTTTAGTATTTAAAAGTGGATAATTTTCAGTATTCAGAAATTTGAGTAATGTACTCCTATTTTAATAAATTGTTTATGGAAATAATTGTACTGAAATATTTAAAAACAAAATTCATCTAAATTTATAATTTTTTTAAGTGAATTAACAAGGTGTCGCTTGTACATTTTTGAAGTGTGACGGTATTCCTTTGATAAAGGTTTCCAATTATCAGAAGTGTTCTGGAAGGAAGGAGAGAAAATGTTCCCAAAAATGCTCTTATAATGATGTGCGTTATTTGGGAGGAGAAGAAAGGAGAATAATGTTCCCTCATAATGCTGCTATATTTTGTGTTGGCTCAGTTATTTGGAAGGAAGGAGAAAAATGTTCCCGCAATACAGTGCGTATATCGATACTGTATTGAGGCAAGCGTGATGTCCTCAATAGTGCTGTTGTCGTATGGAGAGCAAGGAGAAAGTGTGCCCAATAATGCTCTAGATCGTGTATAGCTGATACAGCATTATTGGGGAACATTTTCTCTCCTTCCTTCCAAATAACAGCCACAAATATAGAGCATTATTGGGGAACATTTTCTCCTTTCTTCCTCCCAAATAACAGCTACATATATAGAGCATTATTGGGGAACATTTTCTCTCCTTCCTTCCAAACAAACTTCTATAATGGAAACCTTTATCAAAGGAATACCTCCACTTCAAATTACAAGGACATTGTTTATCATTAAAAAATATATAAAATTAGATGAATTTTTTTTTTAAATATTTCAGTAAATATTTCCATAAAGAATTTATAAAATAGGAGTACAATTAACTCAATTTCTGAATACTAAAATATCACTTTTAAATATAAAGATTTTATCAAACAATTGGCCATTTCAAGGACACTAAAATACTGCTTATAATCAACAAGACTATATATAGACCAAGTACAAAGTAATACTTTCATCTAACTATCGCAAAGCTTCTCAGCAAACCATGGTGATATGCTAGAATGTTGTAGGTACTAATTCAATACTGAGTATATATAATTGGACCCAATACAGTTATGAATATTGTTGCTTAGCCCTTGCTCGTTGACAATGACAATGAATTTGACAATGAATTTATTCTCATTGAATGATAACATTACATTGAGAAAAAGTATACATAGATAAATAGATTGGAATGCATGCGTGAGTACAATATGTAATGAAGATAACAATACAATATAATAACTTATTGGATCACATCTACTCTCTTCTCTATCACAGCAATAATTTACATAAGTTTCGAAGTAGATTGCATCTTTGTATGTAAACAATATTCTAAATTTATAAGTATTTGGTATTTGAGATATAAAATGCAGGTAAATATTTCTTCTTGCATTTGAAAAATAAAAACTGATGTCACATGTAAATGATATTCGTCCCCAATTTCATTTTTGTTACAGATTTTACAGTTTCTTTGATTTCGGTGGAATATTTTGCCACCTTCCTAATCTCTATAGGTAATTTAAAGATTACATGTTCTAAAATTTAGTTAACAATACTCTTTCTTTTATAGGTAAAATATCTAAAAATCCGTTGAAATATTTATATTGATTCACATTTAGAGAGGGACTGGAGATCTGGGACTATAATTCTTGGCAGAACAATTTAAAAAAAAAAAAAGATCTATAAATCTGCATGATTTTACTATTTCCATTACATTTAAAATATTGTCAATATTTGTATCCCTGGGCATTAAATGTCAAAATTCATTATCTCAAACTCTATGGGGCTCAGGGAAAATACATATTAAAGAAAATAATTGGTCAGAAATTCATATTCATTACAACATATCTCCATAGTATTCACGATCAAGAGGTTTAAGATAACAAAATTCAATTGTATTTCAATTTCATTAATTAATGATATAAAAAGCAAAATTCAATTGTATCTTCAATTTCATAATTTAAATGACATAAAAAGCAAAATTCAATTGTATTTCAATTTCATAATTTAAATATATTTAAATAGCAAATTTCAATTGTATTTCAATTTCATATTTAAATGATATAAAATAGCAAGACTTTGGGAAATAATTCATATATTTTCCGAACAGAACATACTGATTCTGACAAAAGGTTTATATCCATTAATTTAAAATTCTGTATAGAAAGTTTATTACCTGGCCAATAATTAAAAAAATCACTTCGTAATCTATCATTTTCAAGTTTCATCTTAAATTTTGAGACATAATAAGACATTGCATAAATAGACAATGTGTGCAATTCTTAAAACTGATACATGTAACTGCCTAGACTGTTCTTTAATAAACAAAACTTTAAATAGGAAGTGTAAAAGAGATCCCAAATCATTTTCTGTATCCATAATATTTATATTAATTGCTCCAATGAAAAAGTTGTGCATTTATTTAACATGATCTGTATCGATTAAACAATTAATAATATTTCACATTAACAAATTCTAAATTATATAATTCATCGATGAACGAGGCAAAGAAAATTAAAAATCGAAATAACTGATATAATAACTACTATATACGTCAATCAATGACAAATTTATGATAATGAAAAAAATTGAATGGGTCACAATCCAACAATATAATGCATGAACTGCATAGATTTAATTAAATTCTCAGATTACATTCAAATGATTTAAAATTCCACAGTTAACACTACAGTAGTTGCAAGATTTTTAAAGACGGAAGAAAAAAAAAATTACTCATTTGTTGAGGAATTCAAAATTTTCTGTAATTCCAAATTATACTTTAAAATTTGAAAATAATACCTGGGAAATAAGCACATGAATCTTTAATCCACCAAACAGAATTTTCCAACCACTGAAGTAATTCTAGGATCAGTTTTCACTGTCTTTATCAATGTGTGTGATACTGGCCGGAGTTTCCTCACGGTTTCCGTGTCCAGTCAGTGGAATCAGATTACAAGATGGCTTGAGCACTTCTGAAAAATCACACAACAAACTGACAGTCTTGTATCCGCAACGGCCCTATGTAATGTAAAAAATCAATGAAGTGTATATAGATACCAGGGCAGTGAAGCTCCTAACCAGAAGCAGCCTCCTCCATGGCCTTTAAGTATACGTTCACCTTCTGTAGCAGCTCCGATACGATTTGATGCAGAGTGGTGAAGTTTTAATCACCTGTCACAAACAAATCCACAGTTACCGGGGGATGTAAAAATAGCTAGCCTATCATCAATCGCATGGGCAGGGATGTGACTTAAGTCCTCACAAATCAGAGGAAACTGGTCAAAAAGGGAGGAAAACACCTCACACTACCTGGCAAAAATGTAATTTTCTGTCACCTAATAGATCAAACCCAGAGTGTTTGATTTTTTTCAAAATTTTAGTTATTAAATTAGAGGATTTTCTCTGAAAAGAGGAGAAATCATATCCCTGCACAGGGCTCACCTGATGATTGACACATGGTTTAATTATCAATACAAACCAAAATAAGGATTGAACGATGCTGAGCTGGGTTACTAATAAGCCTATTTATGTCTTCTTACATTAATTAATTAGCTTAAACAATGTTTATTTAATACATTTATGACAACATGCAATTTCAAAATACAAGTAGCAACTGACTTATTATATATTTTTAAGGGACTGGATTCACAATTTTTCTCTAAAATTTTGTTTTTCATGCATGCACTTATCTTGTCTGATGTGTATTAATAAGTTCATATTTGTGACTGTGCAGCAGTCAAAGTGCACTAAATTACAAAATTAGCAATTCAAAATTTGTTTGTTATAAATATCAACACTGGTTACAATTCTATGTACATTTGTGGTGGTGACCTTTGTGCGAAATCAGGTGATGAATCTGCAAATTATAATTTCCTGGACTAACAGAACACATGAATACATGTGAAAATTTTCCTGTTTACTCTGTGTCTACTTGTTGGTCTTTTTCTTACTTCGGAACCACCACGCAATGTTGTGCGTGACCATGCACCCCAAATGTAGCAGTGTATCCAGTGATAAAAAGACTCAAGTCTTTGTTTAGATAACGCTCAAGTATCCTTGCATTCAGAAGGTCCAAAATTTGAATGTTAAGACATCTTCCATAATTAACAACATAGTTGTATTTAACAACTGACATTGTCAAATCCATTGTGTCCCTCATTCTTTGTATTGTGTAATCACTGACTTGTTGTATTTATGACTATATGCCCATGTATTAAATGGTGCTGTCAATAAATTCATTCATACAATATACATATATCAGTGAACTATAATGTCTCAACAAAGGAACAAGGAAATATGGTTTGAGGGTAGGGATCTCAATAGTTTACAAAATATTGGACCATCCTGGGTAAGAACAGCTATGGAAAGCATCTATATATGCGACACGAAAATATTTACATAATTTTATCGCGAATTGTGTGCCGTATTTATTTGCGTTATTCATAGAGTTCTGTCCTTGCATATCATTTTCTTTGAGATTAAAAACATATAAAATATGTACTTAAGTTTCAGATTAGGGCTGTGCGATGATACCGGTTATAATATTCACCGATATATTGGCGATTCAAAAAAATTTTTAAAAATAATTATATCGTATCGCGATACGTTTTTTCAATACCGGTATATCGCAAAAATCTGCTATGGGCTCGGTAATTACGCGTAGACCTCGAGATTTTTCAACTATCTAACATTACGTTTCAATATGGCTGAATGCATTTCTGGATGATTGTTCGAAAGACACTAAGTTATAGTTTTATACTTCCAATAGAAGCATTAGTATGTTAGACAACACATATCACACAAACTTTTTTTTTTAATTTACTGTGCTTCTGCTGAAAAATCAATCTTAAAATCAAGTGAAATAGAGAAAAGATCGTTGAATGTTTTTTTACCTGGAAAATATTGCCAATACATATCAATACAATTGAAAATATCACAATATATCGCCGATAGACGATTACACCCGGACGTACGCAGCCCTATTGTCAGATGCAGTTTTAATAATTATGTTTAGTGTTTATTATACACACAAGTACTCTGAAGTGATATTAAAGCAATGCTGGAGTTCCTCATTGACAATAATCTTTGTAGTTTATCGGCAATCAGGTTCTTCCACAGTCTGTTGGATTTCCAATGGGAACTACATTGTGCTCCTCTATTAGCTGACGTATTTTTATATTCATACAGATTCATTCAAAAGGCTTCCTACATGATATTACTAGCCGGTGGCTTAATTCAACATTTCCGATATATTGACGATAGAGATTATTACTTTTGTTTACATTTATGTCGATTCCATATATCCCACGAACTAGAATAAAGGAAACGCACAGAGTCTTATCATGTCAAGAAGTCATCTTGGATTATTTTTAATATAGATATTGACATTATACCGGCAAATATAACATACTCAACTTTATGACAAACGGACGATTTCAGCTTCTCCATCGTTCACTTCCATATTGTGTGTCACACACACCCAATTCATCAATCATAATGGTGTCGTATTCTTCTCAATCTTATTCGATACGAAGAACTTGCTCTATGCGTATTATTAGTTTTTTTGAAATATCGAGGCACAGTACTTACAGACAAGCTTGTTTGAGTTTGCAGGGGTTGTCAAGATATATAAAGGCAGCAATTCGTAAATTCTATGGGTCGTTATAAAATTAGTTTACCATATATAATCTTGAGTCATGCTGTCTGATTGTGATATAACATTGACTATTGTTAGATTTTCAACACTACTGATTTGACACGGACTTGTGTCCGTTTACCCTGATCAAGACTATGGGCCTCACGGCGGGTGTGAACCGGTCTAACAGGGGATGGTCCTTACTCCTCTAGGTCACCTGATCCCCACTCTCTTGGATGTGTCCCAGGAGATATAGATATTAGATACCATATATATATATATTTTGTATTAAATTAGAGAGACTTACGAGATGATCGCTGTTCGTTACTTTTTGGCCTTTAAATCAAGGTAATAAAAATTTATAAAATTATATTTGTTACCTGGAATGTTAAACCGGTTTATCCAACCTAATTTATAACTCCCGCACTATGTGAGCGTGCTTCACTCGAACGCCGCCACTTCACACAGTACAGTACGCCTCGTGTAGTTTACGGGTTCGCCAAATATAGATCGGGTAAGCAAGTTACAAAGTATTTCTCTGATATTTAAGCTTACATTTAATTAATATATAGCACTGATATTATCTGTATATGATATTTGTGTGATAGTAATACTTGCATTTTATGCAATGATGTAAATGTAGAACTTTCGAGTTTAACTAAATGTGTTAGAATTTGAGGGTGTTCTATTATTTTTCTATTTAAGTATATTATACGGCATTGACTTAATAAATTTTCTTTTATTCATATCAGCATATTCCTTATTCCCTAGTTCTGAAAATGAGAAGATATTATGGGTGTGGCACTGCCATACATTTGGGGTTATTTTTGATGCATTTTACACCTATATATATATAATATATTATTCATGACAATATTTTAGATATATATATAGATGTTTGATAACATTGTATATTTTTGAAGAATGATTATTTAGTTGTTTTCTTTTCTTTTCTTTTTACTTATAATAGTTTCATCCTGCCAATCTTGAATGCATGCTAATTACCACACCGGCTCGGCATGCGGCTCTCCTTTACCCCGCCCACACACCTCACCCAACCAACGTTTTTCACATTCTCCCTCGGCCGCCTCTTGCTCTTTTACCTTCGCCCTACCACAGGTTTCTCTCTCCTTCTTCTTTTTTCTCTTAATAGCCTCTGAATTTTCCTTGACCTTTTTTTTATTGGATCCTTGGAAAAAAAAAACAAGGCAAATCTCTTTCCTTTCTTCCTAAATAAGCCCCATAGGGGGGTGAAATATCATTGGGATTGGTGATAAACCAGATTCTTTAAGATCCTGGGGATTAGCTTTTTAGAACAGTTGTCTGGTTGTTTTGATCCGGTCCTTGGGGGCCCTTTTACAGACTGGTTTTTTTGTGTTTTTTCCTAACTTGTAGGGGCGTCAAGTTTGTTTTGATCTCTATTTACGTGGAACCTTTTGGGACCTTTTTTTGGAATAATAAAGAACAATGGTTGGGCCAAATTCTTTTCTCTTTTCTCATTGTGTTGATCATTTGGTTTCCAAGTTCTCTCTGCTAAACGAGTCCTGGGAACTTTTTCAACGCGGGTCTTATTCACGGGCTTCCTTGTTATATACCATTTACTGCCCTTATAAAAAAAAACCACCAAATAGAACCATAAGCAGAAATAAAATATTATTGTCACCTAATAAAGATTACAGTGTAGATTTTCAAGTTTGTTTTCAATGGTGGCCTCCCTGGGGTCCTAGGATGGGATGTCACAGATAAAGGGACCAAAGATTATAACGATAGGTGTTATTATAGGAAAATAGCATTATAGCGGATTAAAATTATCATTCTCAACACACGCAAGTGTTTAGTTTGTAATTAACATGGAACATAGAAGTTTGTTTCCAAAATCAACACTCCGCGCCCCTTCCCCTCTGAGAAATCAAAGATGGGGGTCACAATAGGGGAACGAAAATTTAACATAGGTTTTAATAGGAAACATCTTTAAAATTTTTTCTTCTCCACATGAACAGTCAAGTGTACATGTGTGCAGAATACCATGAAACTATTTGTGTTACAGTTGAAACTTCACGTGATAATACTACTATGCATGCTCCATATTTTTATTTTGTCAAACTCATGCACTTCCAGTTCTGTTAAAGATATTTCCCACAATCATTTTAAACCTTATGTCAAATTTGGCCCCTATTGTGGCCGCATCCTAATTATGGTTTGATGGGAGGGGGGAGGGGGAGGGAGGAGCCATGATCTGGAAAAAACTGATCTGACTCCATAACCAAGATCATGAGAGCGTTATCGAATACAATAGCCCTCTCTGGTTCAATGTATCTTGAGAAGATTTCTCCCCCCATATACTTCTGCCACATTAAGTCACATACAACTTTGTATCCCTATTGTTGACCCTCCTGATCCCCAGGAGCCACCATTTGAAGATACTTGAATCTTTTTCATATTATACGATGCTATCTATACTATTTATTTGGACATTATTTCTTATCATTTGCAGTTCTTGAAAGTAGATTTTTTTAAGATATTTTCCAAATAACCTTTTATAAACTTCGGTCCCCCTACTTGTTGGCCTCCTACCCTACCCCCAAATGGCCAATTTGATCTTAAGAAAATTGATCTAGTCATATCAGCGAAGTTTCAGATAAATATCCATTATTACTAGGTTCTACAAGAGACGAGATTGATTTTCCTTTATTTGTTGCATATGCAGAGAACTTATGTATCACCCATTGTGGCCCCACCATGTAACACCCGAGATGGTCATGATTTGTGCAACACTTAGTATCGGCACTTTATCAGAAGCTTTTAAGTAATTTCGAGCTATTATCACTGATCCTCTGGTTCTGAGAAGAAGTTTTGAATGACCCACCTATATTTGCATTTTTGTGATTATCTCCCCTTTCAATGGGAGCTGGTCCTTCATTTGATCAAACTTGATACCATTCTCCTCAAATCCAAAGGATGATTTTTGGTGCTAAGTTTGGTTTGAATTTGGCCCTTTAACTGTGGTAGTCTGAGAGTAAGCACAGTTTGAAGTGGTGAATAGATCTATGACGTGACAATAACACAGCCAACGACTTCTGATGAACGAGACAATGGACTAATTTTTTATGGAGAAAAGCTCACACTGAGCCTTTGCTAATGTGAGTCTAAAAATGAAAATCTACATCTACAAGAAGATGCCAACTAATAGAGTTTTACAAAATGTTACTTTCTCCTTTTATTCTTTCTTGATAAAGTCTACTATACCTAGCTCTTGGAAGAATGGGAGGTCTTGTTGTATATAATAAGATTAGGTCGAGGTTACTGGGGTCGCGGGATTACTGGGGGGATCCGAGGCAGAAATAATTAATAAAGGTACGGAAATATCACGAAACGAGAAGAGCGTTCAGACTTGTATGGCTGCAAGTTTTGACCACCGCTTATGGAAGTTAGCAGTCCTCGTTGACCTCCATTTCATGCAAATATTCAGATGCAACTAGGAACGTACACTCTGTACGGGGAGGATTCGTAATACGCGGGAGTCCCGCAGGAGCGACACTACGAATAGATGAGAAGTCCACAAAGCAGATTACTGTCTCAGACTAACAGGAAGTTGTCTAATCAAGGTGGTAGTATGATGTTTGGGAGGAGTGTTGGTGGACAAGCGCACTAATGTATAGGGCATGTGGTGAGAAAATGCTTAAGTCCAAACATTCATATACTTAAATGGCTGACAGAATGTGACCACAATGAGGTCACTGAATTCAATCCACTGTAATTTTAGGAAATAAACTACTTCTTACTAATTTGTTGAATTTGAACAAACGCGTTAATGGCACTGATATTAACAGGTTTGGCAAAACTTGAGTATTTACGGCGACCCGTACGGAGCCGGTAAAACGGTAGATTTTGCAACCGTTAAATCAGCATTAACGGTCGTAAATACACAAAATGAGAAGGTAGTTATTGCCATTCTATGCAATTTTGCTATATTTTATGATGAGTTTCACATTTGTTTAATGCTAAATTATTGTTATGAAAAAATGATTATGACTTGACCGTTAGATTTATTGCGTGCAACAAGATATGATGGACGTCACAACTCGATAAGTTTCCCTAATCTGTTCAACTGGAGCTCAATTTATTTAACCATCTCAGATGTATTAGCCAATCAAAATACATGTATACAAAACAATTGCAATTAGAATATTCCTAAGACCAAACTTTCAGCAGCTGTTTTACACATATATTCATCTCTGACAATATTTTCTAACTATTAAACACTAATTCAAAGTTTCATTCACCTCACAAGAATATTTACTTCTTTGTATATTAAATATACTTTGGGGTAACCTTTTATTGATAATACCACTATATAAAATGATGGTGTAATACAAATAAATGACATATTCCAAAAGTATCAAAACAATTCTAACGTCATAATAGTGGATACAAAAATATCACTCTTTCAATTCATATCTTATAGTACGAGTCACTCATACTAACAATGTCATGCACTACAAATGACAGTAAAAATATCTTATCTTAAAGGGATAAGTATCGCTCATTTTGGGGGGAAAAGCACACCAGAGGGGTAGGGATTCATAAGGGGGGGGCTTGTACCTAGTGGGTAGGGAAGAAAAAAAAGATCTCCTCACCCTAATCATTCTTATTGCCTTCGAAAATATTCTAAAAGATATATGAATAATATTCCTTGGAAAACTTAGAAATGACTGTAATGTCTCCTTAAAATTTACAATAGGAACGAACCCTTATATATAGTAAATTTGAATTTTGTCCAGGGATAGCCAAAAATTAATGGGACATTTTTAGTAGATCAGACAACCATTTTGATTTGGAAAATAAATGCAGAATAAGTGCTTGATAAATATGTTCATCGTTTTAAACAGAAAATCACTATGTATGAGTCATATAGCTCATTTTGATTCATGAAATGTTTTTTGACAAAATGAGTGACACTATCCCTTTAAATTCCAAGGGTCTTGACAAAACTTTAGTACTTGCACTACAAATAACAATCATACTGTCTTCTGTTATATTCCTTCCTATCCCCGTAATCAATTAATTAAAGTTATAGTAGTAATTAATTCACAGAAAAACAGTTCCATTACCCCCTTTAGGTAAGGTTTGCACCATTTCAACAAGTAGCGAACAAAGTCATGTTACATATCTTTATGCTCAGTAGGAATTTGTCTTTCAAAAATTTACTCTTAAAAAAGAAATTGCCTGCGTTGTCTTTTTACCAGATGGGCTTAATTTTGTGATATTTTGCATTTTCTGGAATTTTGTACACAAGAGAATATTAGCTGTATATAACAAGAGGCCCATGGGCCA
Organism: Ostrea lurida; assembly: GCA_903981925.1. Lineage (NCBI taxonomy): Eukaryota > Metazoa > Mollusca > Bivalvia > Ostreida > Ostreidae > Ostrea > Ostrea lurida. The sequence goes on from CAJDSM010039396.1 coordinate 17,307, forward strand.
CATCGCTCACCTGAGTGACCTTGGCCCTGGCTAAGCAGTGGCGATTTTAAAAAGAATTTTCAAGTTTCCTTAAAACTGACCTAGCGGTTCTGGAGATGAACAATTTAAGCAAATCCCCTGTTGTGGCCCCACCTTACCCCCAGGAGGTATGATCTGATCAAATTTGGATATACTTTATAACAGGAAGCTTTTAGGTAAATATTGTTTTGCTTTAAGTCCAATGGTTCTTGAGAGTGTTTCTAAAAGATTATTCCTATATATGCAAAATAAAACTTTGATACCCTATGTGGCACATGTACCCCCAGAGGGAGTTTCATAGAATTTGACCACAAACTGGAATTCCAACATATCAGGAAGTATTCATAATAAATTTCAGCTTTCTGGCACCCCAGTGGTTTTGAGACAAGATTTTTAAATTGACACACCCTATTTTTGCATTTTCTGAGTATTCTCCCTTTGAAGGACCCAGTCCTTCCTTTGACAAACTGTCCCCTTCACCCAAGGATGATTTGTACCAAGTTTGGTTGAATTTGGCCCAGTGGTTCTGGAGAAGATGAACTGTAAAAAAGTTTACGACGACGACAACAGACAAATTTTGATCAGAAAAGTTCACTTGAGCTTATTGGTCAGAGTTGAGCTAAAAACACACACGCAAAGAATCTAACGGCAGTGGAACAAAGTGATAAAAAAAATTTAAATTTTGCTAAGTTATGCTATTTGGAAAATGAAATATGAATTCAAAACACAAACAAGATGTGTTTCATACGAATGCCCCCGTATTCCACATGCCAGTGGAAGGGGCTCGTCATAGGGATTATGCATGTGAAATATGAAAGGTTTATCCTTTACCATTCAAAAGTTATGACCAATGTTAAAGTTTTTAAAATGTAGGTCAAAATTCAAGGTTAAGGTCAAATATTTTGGCATCAGATAAAAGGGTTTGTCATAAGGAATACAAATGCGAAACATGAAAGC
>CAJDSM010039398.1:0-11972 GCA_903981925.1 Ostrea lurida
TATATTCATTTTGTAAACGTAATGCTTATTTTACCAAATATGCCCCACATCTTAATTTTTAGCGATTAATATCAAACTTTCGTGTCTTGACTATCATTACCACGGTAAGGTCTAGTAAGCTCATATACCGTAATGCATTTCCGACAATCCAAGTTAAAAAAGAATAAGTTTTATCTTAACTCTCACTGAAAAGAGGCAAATCTCCCAAACCAAAATTTTTAAAGATAAACAATTCGTCAACTAACTCCACAATACTGGACAGTTTTACACTAGATCATGCTATACGAAGTATCAAAATTTAAAACAGTAAATACATGTACGAGTTTCAATTGACGCTATATATACTTCACACCAAATGCATTACTCTTAGAGAGCTCTTTCCACGGTAAAATGCGTCTTGGATGGCATCCGATTCATCAGTGGACGAGGCTCAGCTGCCAGCGCCCCTCATCCCTCATGAGGATCCAGGATCATGAGGGGTGTTGTCAGCTGTTCCTCCCCATTGGTGACGTCGGCTGCTCTCCCTGACGCGGGAAGACGCTGGATGACGCTGCAAACCGGAGAAAGTGTCTCTCATTTGGTTTTACCCAAATGTATAATATCTCATCACATTACTCGGTGCTATTTCGAAAAGAGTGGGGCGCATGGGGGTGGAGGTTCAACTTATTTTTTTTTCTCGGATTATTTTCTACTAAAACTGCATTAATATTTTCTTATTAAATTTTTATTCTTCATTAAATCTCAAAAATATGAGGTATATTTTGAACTTTTCATTTTTCAAACATCGTATTGTATATAATTATTTTATGTCTCTTCTCATCTCTATTTAATAGAGATTTCTGCTAAGGTGTGTTCATCCTCCTTTACAGTTTAATAAAGAGAAAGAAGCCCTGAGTTTATTCGCTAATCAAATAATCTTAACCTTTGTACAATTTACTGAAGATAGATATACAAAGGGTAAATGGCCCAAATAATTTTTGGTTAATTAAAAAATTGGGGCTTACCCACCCAATTTTCATATTTTTTTTTTTAGCGAGTTAGCATTCTCATTGATTCTCTTGATTTCATTTTATATCACTGTTTCGCTTTAAATTAAAAAACTTCAATGAAATAAAGTTGCGTGTATTGATGCCTGTTTTTCGTACTCTTATATTAAGTGCTTTATCTTACCTATATAGGCTATCATTTTATATCTTATTTACCATTAGGGTCCCCTCGATAACTTGCTGAAAATCTTGGGTTTTTTCAAAAATCAGATGCCAATATATGTAATGCTGTACATTCAACTATATACCAAATGTCCAATCCAATTATCTCCTATTCGTATGTTAATGCCACGTAATGCGAAGTAATCTTGTACTTCTCTGTCGACTATTACCTACGAGCGACCAATGACATCCGTTAAGCCACTATCGAGTGCTTTGTACTCGAAGTAACAGTGAACACTTTAAATAAGGAAAAGCCCAATGTTAGTCGGAAGTAACAGTGAACGCTTATAAGAAAGGCAACGTAGATCCGGAAGTAACAGTGAACGCTTATTAGAAAAGCAACGTTAGATCGGAAAGGTAACAGCTGAACGCTTAATAAGAAGCAACGAATAGATCAGGAAAGTACAGTGAACGCTTATAAGTAAAGGCAACGTTTAGATCCAGAAGTAAACAGTGTGATACGCTTATAAGAAAGCACGGTGTAGACTCCGAGAAGTAACAGTGAACGCTTTATAAAAAGCAACGTATAGATCCGGAAGTAATCAGTGAATACTTATAAGAAAGCAAAGTTTAGATTCCGGAAGTAACGGTGAACGCGATACACACACTAACACCAAGTACAGTGATCGTGATAAGAAGATTAATCCGGAAAGTAACAGTGAACTTGCTCTAATAAGCTAAAGCAACGCTAGAGTTCCGGAAGTAACAGTGAAGCTGTAGATATCAAAGCAACGTTAGATCAAGGCAAGTAACAGGTTGAATGCGCTTATTAAGAAAGCAACGTTAGATCCGGAAGTAACATGAACGCTGATATAAGAAAGACAACTTTAGATGCGGAAGTAACAGTGAATGCTATAAGAAAGCTAACGTTAGGATTCCGGAATGTAAAACAGTGTGAATCGCCTCTCCCCGCTTTTATAAGAAAAACGTTATCCGAAAAAGGAACGCTAATAAGGCAATTACATTACGTTAGGATCCCGTGAAGTAACTAGTAAAACGCCACAACAAAGCTACGTTAGGGGATCCGGAAGGTAGACAGTGAACGGTTCTAAATAACAAAGCCAAACGTTTAGATCCGGAAGTAACCATGTGAACCATAGGATAACAAAAACAACGTTAGATCCGGAAGCGACAAACGTATACCTTCATTAAATTCCTAATCCTAACAAGCTACAGACCGACAGTGTTATGCGTATCGCATAGCAATGATGATTTACTAACACTGTCCAATTCTTATTACATGAATGTAAAGCTACCGGTATATTTATACTTGCAACAGAGATGATCGATTCTGATTCTTTAATCTCACCGAAACTATTCCTTACTTTTCACTCAGTGACAACCTAAAAACTGCAGGTGTAAAGAAGAATAATGACGTTTTATTCTTCAAAATAATCCAATGTTTTTTTCAACTGGGGGGATCATTTTCTTCTTTACACAGGCTCTCGCGGTTTTCATGGGGTTTTACCACGTGTTCTTTTTCGAACGTACTTTGCATATTCCTTGAACATCTTCTCTCGGACATCATTGTATGTCTTATATATACTTAAATCCGTTACACTATTATCAGCGTTTAAACTATTATATAAATTGGCGAAGTAAAACAAGTGTTAGATGTAATCATAGTCCCAAAAACTTGCATACAAAGTCAGTGTACGGCAACACGGTCTGCCGACTAAAGCATAGGCATTGGATCAGGTGCGCATGGAGGAGTAGCTTCCTTCTGCTGACCGGTCAGACCCGCCGTTAGCCCTTAGTCGATAACAACATAAACGGGCATTACCCGTTTGTCAAATCTCTAGTACGAAAATTGTGACAGTTTAACATACAGGATATTCAAATCAAATCAGTCAACATATGACTAAGAGATAATTTGTAATCGCAAACAAGGTCATTATTGCGACCGTAAAATTTGCGAAATATGACTTTAAACGAGAATCGTTCAACCCTGCAACATCAACTTTTTTAGTTAGTAGTGGCTTCTCGCTTTAAAAAGACCCCATACGCATGACATGATCTTGCGTATCTAATCAACTTCGAATGAGACCGAAAACCGAGGCCCCGTATCACAGCAAGTGTGGCACGACAAAGATCCTTCCCTGCTTAAAGGTTATAATCGCGGAACATAGGTCTAAATTTTGCAGCCCTTCGCCGGCAATGGTGTCGTCTCAATATGAATGAAAAATTCTCAAGCGGGACGTTACACATCATATGTAGTGTCACAACTTAGAGTTATCTTTCCTTGTACGTGTTAGTCACGGGCCTAGTTCAATCGTTGTTAAGTTGACTTCCGAACCATCAATTGTGCATGTGTGGCTTGTTTCCGGACCTTCAGTGCGCATATCTGGTTACTAAAGTCCAACATTCTAGTTGTTTCCGGATAGAGTTCGTTATCAATTCAAATTTTGGCTATGTGTTTCCGTATTGCTGATAATTCACGGCATGACGGTTTTATCAAATGCTGATGCCTTTTTCAACATTTTTGCAACATATAGCCCCGCAAAGAGAGAGTTTTCATAGATTTTTGTTTATCTTGCTTGCAACAGGTGTTTTGTGTAGCCTTTTGTACACTGATTTTGACTACAGATTACTCCGTTCCGTTCGTCTGATCAAGACAATGGGCTCCTAGGTGCTTGATCCCATATCTGTTTATCGAGGGGTACGTGTTTGCGCAAATCTTGTTTTCTATTCTGTGTGGGACTTACAAGATTAATCACTGTTTGTTATCTTCGCCTCTGTAAAACATTTTGATCTCTTATCGCGGTTCCGGGGGTCATGACTTACACAAACATTAATCTGAACACCCTGGGGATGCTTGCCTATTGCTATGAATATTCATAGCCCTTTCGTTATTGAGAGGATTTTTAAAAATTGTTGGGTTTTTTTTTCCAATTTTGATTCGATATCCTACCCTCGTAGACCACATACAATCAGCATTACTTTGAGATGTTTGCGTATTTTTGACTATGAATAAGCATGGTCATGTTCTTCTTGAGAAGAGGTTTATATATTTTCCCTATGTGTTTATATGCAAAACTCATTGCGGCCCCATCTTCTCTCCAGAAACCACAATTAGAACAGCTTGAACCTACACTATGTCATGAGGCGTTCATGTAAAGTACAACCTTACTTGTCCATACAGTCGATCTTGGGGAGGATTTAGATTGCGCCCACCTTATCTTTGCCTTTCGATGATAATCAGGATGAAGCGAACAGACTTTGATCCCCTTTACCAAAGATAATTCGTGTCAAGTTTTATTGAATTGGCCAGGTGATTCTTCAGAAGATTTTTATAAGATCCCACAAATGTCGTACTAATTCTGAATTCTCAATACTTCAAAACAGACATTGTGCACGTCATTTGAACATATTTGAATCATCTTTACCTAAGCATGCTTTGTGGCAAATTTGGCTGACATTCTTTGTGGTTTTAGAGAAGAAATCGAAATTAATGCACAGGTGAACGCCGGACAGAAGGTGATCAGAAAAAAACTAACTTGAGCTTTCAGCTCAGGTAAGCTAGAAAATCAAATCAAAATATCGATATTGGTATATTGGATACAAGTCTTTATTTCAGCAGTTTATATCCCTGTCACCTATCTGGATACACTGATCAAATCCACGAATCCTGGGGAAATACGACACAAACGCGTAACACATCTCCGCCTGGAAAGAACAAATATCTTAATCATGATCCTCCTGTGGGCAGTACTCAAAATCACACGTGTACACATGTGAAAATAGCTATGCGATTGATAGCAATGCATGGTCATTGCACTGAAACATGCCTTGAAAAATGATCAGTTTTACGTCAACTACGCTTATGTTTTTATTATAATGTTGCTTTTGTTTTGTTTTATAGTTTGACCACCACCACCCCACCCCTCCCCCTTTTTGGCATACCATATATGATAAGAAACAATCATTTTGGAGGTCAAATAAAGTATTGTTGAAAATACAATGCGAACAATGACGGTTGCATCTTGGTTTTTTTTCTTTAAGAAAGGCATAGCTGAAATATAATCTTACATAAATGATGTCCATACTAAAAAATATCACGTACCTCGGATCCTTCGCCAAAATGAGTAATACGATCTTTCTTTCTATGCCCATCACGTGAATTAAATGTGCACGACAGCCTAATTTCATCGCCTTAAAAATAAATAGTATAACGTTTGAAGGAAAAGTAATTGATTTTATTAAAGTTCATTCGAAACCTATATACTAGTAACTGACTTTATATAATCAACAGTTGATCAAAGAAAGATAAGCCCTCTGAGCATGTACCATTCCACAGTTCTCTGTCTTTTTGTATTTATTTATTTTTTGGTTGATGTACGTACCTGGTAGTATTTCTATCGGGTTCTGATGCTCATGGATCGGAGATTTGTCATATATATAATCTTCATCGTTTGCTATTAGAGTCTCCAAACTTCCGTTTCTATACACCTCCAGCCTCCCAGAAATACCTTAAAAATAATTTTAAAAAGCTTTTCCAAACGTAGCATTTTATTTATATTACAAGAGATGAAATATTGAAATCGTAAAAATACACTTAATTTTATTTCCCGAAGAATGGTAATGAGAACCTAGATAATGCATACTGATGTCATGTCCTGTGAGTAGATGGGACATTAGGCAATCATCCGGGTAATGAGCGTCTGACAGCTCCTCTGATGCTGACCTCTGATTGTGGAAAGTATCGTATTCGTTTGCCGAATGTGAACATGCCAAGATCGTCAGCTCTGGAGTAGTCGTGTAAATAATTATCGGAATACCACTTGCATCTGAACAGTTTAAATATGCGCGGATTCAATGATTTTGAACAGCTAACGGGCTTACTTTTACAGGAAATCAACTGTGCTATACCGTGGAATGTAATATTACTTTTATTTGCCTTTCTCACCCGTTGACGTTGCGAATATGTTATAATATTTCCAGCTGACATTATACATCTTTGTAAATGAGTCTGTTCAAATTTGACACCCACACTCTTTGGAAGACAAGGATCAAGACCTTAACGCCAGGAATATTCGCGTCAGAGCCAAGCTACTCTATTACCGTCTTGGTTCCACACGTTAGGACAATGTACTGAATTTGACAAGAATGAGCATGATGTATTGTTAGCATGCCTTCTTTGTAAGAGTATTGTATAAGAATTTAACAGGAGATTCAATAATTGAAATCTTCATCACAACGTGCCCTATGTCGTCCGTTCACATGCCGAAACCGCAGCATTGATGGACACGTCTACAGTTTCCCACCAAGTTCAAAGCGCACAGACTACGTACCCTCTCCAGGTGGGACTGGTTCAGTAAGTGATCTACACAAAACTCAATTATGTTTTACGAACTTTAAAGGAAATGTAAAGCTAACTTTTGACTAGGTTATATCGATATATTTAATTGGTCAGTTTATGCTTTGAATTCCGCGATATGCGAATTCTAATATTGGATCACACAGAATCTGACATAAAATTCTGCTTCATATTTAGATATGACTCTCTACCTAATGGTCAGTTCACTGCATAGCTACGTATTTATTGATAAGCGTGATACTTTACTTTGCAATCGTCAACTTTCCAATTCTATATTAAGAAACACTTAACCACTATCACCGCATATGGTGTGTATACTCCAATTGATTCCGATACGTTAAGAGCAATTGTTGATTATCGAAGACTTTTCTAAAAGCGATCAACTATTAACAAAAAGTGACAGGTAACGAATTCGTTTTAAAGCATCATCTTCGCAAATTCACAAGGATCGCTATATACCTTTTTTTGCAGATTACACAATTAAATTGTAATTACTAAGTCATTGTTGATCTGATTTGCTTTTCACACCCTTGTTAGATCTGCATTTTTCTTACGTCTAACTAGACGGTAATCTGTTTACTTATTTCGGCTATAGGTTCACGGGCGGGTGTGACCGGTCGCAGAGGATATTAATACTCTCCATGCACATCATGTCTGCTTCGTCCTTTGTCGGAGTACAAGTCTGCCTCATTCTATTTGTATATGGGGGGCGGGGGAGAGATTAATGATTACCGTCGTTTAAACATCAATATTTATATCTGGTGTTGAAAAATCAAGTTATGGGCTAAGCTTTTCTGCATTGTACTAATAACGTATTCAAAAAGCTGTACAGTTGAAACAGGTTAAAGTTTTTTAAAGAGATATGTATGTATGACCTAATTGTTTTGGTTGGTAAGAGGATAAAAGTGATGCAAGTGGGCGTATCCGGTGTGGTGGTCTCTTTTTAGAGTTACTGCCATAGTCAAGGATGCGGTTGTATGTTTGTGTTCTTTGGAAAAAGTCTCATCACCATTATTGCTAAATTTCCTTTGATCTTTGGACAACATATGAGGAGATTGTCTGGGATGAAAATCTTCGAGAGAATGCTGAGTTACCACCATTATTTATTTGAAATTCGTGCCCCGACATTCTTTTATTCTTTTATCAGTTAATCCTAGAACTAATATGAAGAAATTTTGTATGATTTTTAAAAATATCTTTTTAAAAAAAAAAACATTTTTATAATGTAAGTGTGCATAGTTATTATACGGTTTAGCTTACCTCACGTGGTTTCGAACTTAATCTGGCACTCTTATGCAGGCCGGCCATCCGACTCGAGCTTGGTCATCAAAAATTGATAATTTGCAATGCCCTTCACCCATAACTCGACCAGCTACTCGGTATAATGAGCTTCTGCACATGCATCCTCCATTGCACATTCTTTAATCAACGCAAGAACCGTGAAATGACTAACCGAACAGTGCCTCCACATCTGTCAATAGACGACCGTCACACTTTGCGGTCATTCGACCGTCAAACGACACCCGTACTCTGAACCCGCCCTGTAACCTCCCACTCAATCGGGAATTTTACTGAGACACACCACAATTATAAAAACCTTTTAGAACTTCAACCGTGACAGATGTTCACCCTGGAATTGTTGACAGGCAACTATGGTCCGTCGTTTTAGGGATGGACTGTGGCTTTAGTCTGAGTCAGAATCCGGGATATCGCGGCTGATGAATTGGCTGGACATGCGCCAGTATGTAACCTCGCACTCACATAGGATACCCGGAGATCAACTACATACAGTATTTACCCATCACGTGATCATGGTCTTGTAATATTCAGTCGCCATTGCAAAATGTGAGTTTTTTTGGCTATGTAATTCATTGCAAAGCTATCTTTAGTTTGATGTAAATAAGCATTCAGTACTGTAATCATATTAAAATCATGAATAACGTTGAATCGACATACGTGCACGAATACTATTCCAATGTTCACTAACTTGTCATCACCCGTTCAAATATGTAAATCTCTACATTTAACATGAAACGTATTAATTTCTGTCATGGTGAGCAACTATAGATGCTTTATTGTGGACGAAACATTATGCTCCGAGAGGACTAGCTGCAGAAACTCGTAGCTTCTCTGAACAAGTATTGAACGGATAGAAGGCTACTGATGCCACCCGGCCTGACCTTAGGCCGCAACACCAAACATGCCCACATACCAAGGTCCTCCTTGTCTGTCCAGCAGTTTCGCTCCCCTTTCCTCTGCCTTGCGTTCTCTGATCTTAGTACTTGGCACCAAATTCCCCTACACTCGTACTTCTTACTCCTACACACCATCATCTCAAATCTAACTATACCTTCAATACCTTCAATAATTTTCAGTTACGGAAGCACTTCTAGCACAGAATATGGACTTAGTACTCATGGCTTCGAGTGAGTTGGCCTTGTTGGTAACGTACCATGATATGTGTCTAGTCTCAATTCCACACTGACACCCATCCGACTCCTCAGTTGCGTCTTCACAAACTACTTGCTTCGAACCCACCACTCAGCGCCTCTGAAACATATTGCAACCCGCAACACCTACCGCCTCTTTATCAGTCTTTGTCCCCCCTCGCCCCCCCCCCCCCCCGCGCACCCCCCCACCCTATATCTATACCATTGGATGCCCCCCGAAAAAACGGATAAATCCATGCTCTTTCCTCATCCCCAGGACATTCCATCCAACCATGACATTAAGGAAGGACCTGGACATAAGCTTTAGTTAGCATTTTAAATACTCAAGAAAGTTTTTTTACTCTTATGACAAATATCATTATTCTTCCTCATTAACTAGTCATGTTGTAATAAACGCAAGACCGATTATCAGAAGTTGAATAACATAGAAAAAATACACAAATCGGGTTCAATTACTATGGTACATGTGTTATCTAACATTTGTATGCCTATGTTCAACAAACGATATCATTTGAAGTGTGTGTCGTTTACTAGTGGGATCGGGGGCTCTTAATGATAATATTTGAATTATTTGGAATAATGTTTAGGAATTTATGCTTTTATCTGTCATTATTTTGGAGACGGTGAAAATCGGAACGATATCAAGACCTGCAACGTCTGAATAATTTTGTAGCCGCCGTTCAAATACAAAGACTTTTTAGTAGGGTAAGAAATCCTGTAACTCTTTGATCTCTGTTCCTCGCTGTTACTGAACGTACAGTTTCTGCAGCTACGCCGAGGACTGGTTCGAGTCCGTCGGCTCGAGGCTAATGACCGCGTCAAACCGTAAGTTCACGTACCACTTATTGATTGGCCCTGCAACAAACGCTAGGCATTTTACATGTTGAAATTATCACGGGTGTCGCTTTGGAAATGTCATTAAAACGGAGGTCAGTGTCGCTCTATGCATGCAAAAACTACGTCCTAAATTGTAATACCTCACAGCATGTGACGTCACACAATTCTCGCACAACTAAGCCTAAACTATTTTTCATTCGCAATTTTTACCCTCTAACATATGTATACATTACATACCGATTCGGAGACTGGGTCAGCAATATCAACTAAAGTTAAAATTATTTGTCAATGAGACAGGGATTTCTATGACACAGTCTTGTAAGGAGCACAATTCATACGACCAAGGGCTTTCTCACGGATTGTCGTTAAATTAAAGGCGTTAATTTTAATTATTTAATGTAATTCCCTATTAATCTTCTTCGATGTCACTCTTATAATAACCTATTTCCAATCCTGCGTTCGTTGGTCATTTAACCCATTTGTTTTAAATATAAACCCCTTCACAGCTACTTTACTATAATTTCCTGAGAGCCGTATTAATTTGCGCGAGGAGACAGGAGCAAGTTGGGCGGATACGTTTGTGACCCGGTTCTTGTTACATACGGCTATGTGTCACCCGGGGACAAACACCTACCACGTTAAGGAAAAAAATTTCCTGCATAAACTCTCACCACGATCGGCCAATAAATTGCAGCTATTCAGAGATTACAGAACGAGGTGTTGAATGAGTGGCAAATACTATCAAGTTTATTTCTCCAAGATGGATTTCCGTGCCTTTGTAGTTGTTATTACTACTGAAGGCAGCGGTGTTATTTAAACACATGGTAACCATGACCAAAAGCGTCTGGGATTGCTTATTAGCAGTGACTTCAAAGGCTCCGATATAGAGGATTCCACTACTTGTTATTACGTTGCTTTTTACAGTATCTTTCTGAACACCACATCCGGCAGACACGTGCCCCACTACGGAATTACGACGACTCCGACGCTTCTACTAGCGCAGTGTAAATGACGATCTCATTCTCGTCCTAAATATGAACTTGCTGTCCCCTACATCGTGTGAATGTGGACAAATACAAGAATAGGAACAAGCTGAAGAATCACGTGATTATTGAGCACTCACCTAGGTACTGTTCAGTCAAGTCACACAAAAACAAACTTACAACATAGAGCAGAGGGATATTGACACCAGGAAACTTGCACTGATAATCAATGTCTCCAAGATAAGCACTGGTCGTACATGTAGTATCAACACGACAGCGAAGCGGGGGTGTCACATTTAGCAGAAACGGAACTGATTATCAATATATATCAGAGAGAAAGAGAGCGAGAGAAAATCAACAACACGCAACATCCAAAGTGTTGGATCTCATTGCAGATAAAAAGCACTAAATAGGAATAATACTCGCTTGACATTTTTTAGGTGACCCATACATTCTTCAGGACGATAAAACATACAAATGTAAAACAAAACAAAAAAAACAACCCCAAAAAACAAAAAAACAAAAACAAACAAAAAAAAAAATTAAAAAAAACACTACAAAGGCCTGGAAAACAAAACAGCGTCTTCATATTGAAACCTTCAAAAAAAAAATTCACAAAGCTCTAAAGACGTCTTTTTAAATATAGCAATGAGAAACAGGACTAGACTCAATAGCACCCAACGTCTTAAATATCGGATCGAAGTCAAATAAAGGGAGAATAAAGCACAACAAAGAACGGGTCCTCCCGATAATTAGAATTATTCCAGTAACAGCATGATATTTGACCTTTGTGAGCATGCGAAATTTTCATACCATGATCACCATATTACTCATCCATTGGCCGTTTGGAATACTGCTTTGCATATCAAACATAGTATCCGACAATGCCACCAGTTACACTGACCAAATAGGATAAAATGGCCGTTTACATCTAATAGAATTGTACCCCGTGGAGGTCTCCCTACAGCATGTTTGGGGTAAATTATTGCGAAGCCCCTAGTCTTACAATTACGCACTGTAATGTCTTGAAATATTCTTAATTCGTTTTTCTTTTATCTCAACATCAAATGATTCATCCTTACAATAATATATTCGTCATTGACGGACCACTTGTTGTTCTCGTAAACAATCATTCAATGCGATTGCTCAGTGCTATCGGTGGCATGGTCGGGCACTT
>CAJDSM010039402.1:6761-19616 GCA_903981925.1 Ostrea lurida
CTTAAAAAGTTACAAGTATCACGTCACAACGAAGATGTTGACGGACGGACGGACAATATGATCATTATAGGGCTCTAATGACATCCCAGTGACAAAAGAACTGCCGTTACTTGAAAATTAAGTCCCTCAAATAAAAAGGAAATTCATAAGTGGCTGCATCAAGTATCATTGAAACAAATTTTACATATAATTTCATTTTTTGTCATTTCGATGAACTTTCATGCAGTAAATGTCAAAATGTCGGTTACAAACCTTCCATATAAATTGTGCCAAAAGTTTCCAAATCTAAAGTTAAAAATGGCCATGAAGACGAAGTAAGATACTTTTGATCCATCATGGAATGGCGGTCATGTTCACTTCGTGTCCTGGACCGGGCTGCGCATGTAATTTGGGAAGCCCAGATATATCGGTCGAAAAATATTAGTATGATATCGAATCGTTTGGGAATGAAAAGACCATGATTTCGAAATGACTTCTCTTCGGACCGAAACGTCTGACTACCTTTTAAAGTTCCTAATATTATTTATTTTCGTGATAATTTGATTAATATCTATATATACATGTACCTACAAAGTCAGGACTATAACCAGGAATGTCATGGGGGGGGGGGGTGCACAAGACTAACGCAAGAGGTCTTAAGGCTCCTTCAGTCACCCCCCCCCTCCCAGTTAGTCTTGGACTAGTCCTGATAGCGGGTCCAGGGGGCGAGCCCCCAGGAATCTGAGAGATTTTTTAGCATTTCCATGGGGTCTGTAGGCCTCCAGCGGTACGGGTCTTTGTAGCGGGTCCAGGTGGCGAAGTTGAGAGGTTTTGACATTTTCATTTTGAAAATGGGGGTGCAGTGCCATGACCAGTGCACCCCCTTTGGGTCACGGCCTAGACAATTGGATCGACCATTATTGGAATCCATCCTTGAATTTCCAACCGAATATCAACTGAATCCCCTCAGTATACGCAGTGGGTCGCTAGTTGTTACATGTTGTTAAATAAGGGATGTCGACGAATATTCGATTACTAAAATAAAAAAAAGCGTTTTCCGAGTTTCGATATAATCGATAGTCTTGGATAAAAGCTATCGAATAAATCGATTAAGAAATTTTTACTCAATTTTGACATCCCTAATATTTAAACCATAAAACAAGTTATGACTGCTTAAAATTCATTTTTAAAAACATTATCAGACTTTTTACGTGAATAAATATTCTTTAAGTCGTTAAATGAATTCGTAAACTATAGATTTCCATAGAATTGTGCGCATCGATACATCAATGATTTTTGTGTCGCCTGCCTGCGTTTAGCGGAGGCCCGAACATATAGGATCACTTTAGTCGTCTTGCGTCGCTCACGTCACAAAAATTTCCTGTCACATGTTTCTAAGAAACTACATAATCCAGCTTCCTGATATTTGGCACAGAGCATCATATGTGACAACTGTATCGGGTCAATAACGCAGTTTCAATTACTGCATGTCAACTTCCTGTTTTGACGGCAACTTAGAATATTTTTTAACATAGAATAATATGTCTGTCACATTTTTCTTTTAGGGAACGCACACAGGCAACTTTTTCCTGATATTTGGCACAGAACATCTCAGCATGGACAACTGTAATCGTGTAACTTAGTTTTCCAATCTAATCGCTGTCAACTTCCTGTTTGAACGTAAATTAGAATATTTTTAACATAGACAAACTTTTGGTCAATTTTTTCTCCCAGGAAACACACAGCGCCAGCTTCCTGAGTATTTGGCAACAGAACAGTCAATATGGTCAACTGTATCGTGTAATGCCAGTTTTCCAATCTGCCGATGTCCAACTTCTGTTTTCGAAACGCAACTTTAGAATATTTTTCAAATCGGACAAGATTTCTGTCACATTTTCTCAGAACCACACAGGTCAGCTCCTGAATATTGGCACAGAGGAATCAGTATGGCGATCTGTATCGTGTAACGTAGTTCCAAATCTGCCGCATGTCAACTCTTGTTTGACGGCACACTTGAATATTTTTAAGCAATGGACAAATTTATATCACATTTTTCAGGAACCACTCAAAACAGTTCCTGATTTTGGCACAGACATCAGTATGGAGATCTGCTATCGTGTAACGTAGCTTTCAAATCTACCTCATGTAACGTCGTGTTTGACGCTATCTTAGAATACTTTTTTAAAACATGGCAAATCTTCCTGTCACAGTTTTCTCAGGAAACCACACAAGCCAGCCTTCCTGATATTTGGCAAGGCAGAGCATCAGTATGAGACAACTATCGTGTATGCAGTTTCCAATCTGCTGCATGTCCACTCCTGTTCATGCAAATCAGAATATTTTTAACATGGACTAATTTCTGTCACATTTTTCTCAAGGACCAACACAGGTCAGCTTCCTTATGATTTGGCACAGAGCAATCAGTATGGGCAAACTGTATCGTTAACGCAGTTTCCAATCGGCCGCATGTCAACTTCCTGTTTGACCCGCGACCCTTAGAATATTTAATATGATCAAATTTCTATCACATATTTCTCAGGAACCACTCAGGCCAGCTTCCTGATATTTGGCAGCAGAAGCATCATATGGAGATCTGTATCGTGTTGACGTAGTTTTTCCAATCTGCCGCATGTCAACATCCTGTTTTGAATGCAACTTTGGATTATTTTTTCCAGGTTAAATTTCTGTCAACATTTTTCCAGGAACCACACAAGCCAGCTTCCTGATATTTATGGCACAGAGCATCAGTAATGGAGAAACTGTACGTGTAAACGCAGTTTCCAATCTGCCACATCAATGTCCACCTTCCTGTTTGACGCAACTTTAAATATTTTTGACGATGAACAAATTGTCACATAAGTATGATGAGGGCCCTGAGAACTTTCAAATCAAATTTATCTTTATTTCATTGAATTATTTGG
This sequence comes from Ostrea lurida, assembly GCA_903981925.1. Classification (NCBI taxonomy): domain Eukaryota; kingdom Metazoa; phylum Mollusca; class Bivalvia; order Ostreida; family Ostreidae; genus Ostrea; species Ostrea lurida. The sequence continues at coordinate 9,662 of CAJDSM010039402.1, forward strand.
AAGAAAAAGAGACTCAGGGTCAATTTTTTGCATGTTTACATGAAGAGAAATGACCCCCCGAAGAAAAATTTCTGAGGATTTGTCCAAGTTTCTTGGCTCTGTTTGTCGTCCCTGTGACCCAACGTACCATGCTTACGAATTTCATCAGTAACAACCAGTGTTTATTCGTATACTAAAATTAGGGCCAAGGCCACCCCTTGTTAGTAAGCCTTGTATATTTTAAATGGCGAAAGTTAATAATGTGTTTTAAACTGTTAAACGTAATGCAATCGATTTAAAAAAAAGATACCTGTAACAACAAAGTCGGTGTAGGCGGCACACAACGGACCGCTGATTTTAAAAGCGTATGAGGGGTGAACTATCCTCCTGCCGACCGTCACAGGTCGCATCCGCCTGGATCAAAAGTAATTAATTACGCAATAATTGTGTTAGAAAAATGTTACATTTTTTTTTTGGGGGGGGGGAATAATGTTCGTAGAAATTGGGTTCCCCAGGGGTGGAATCCAGGAATTTAAGGTAGAAGGGTTTGGTACAACTTTCTTAGGCAGGGGATTGGGAAAATCCCTGGTGGGGGGTCCAGGGGGCGAAGCTCCTGGATTTTACAGGTTGACGTTTCAATTCCCATGCATTTTTTTTTAATGTTTTCTGTCATTTTTGATGAAAGTGATTAATTATTAGATTACACAAATGTGTTGGAGTTTGGGGGGTTGGGGGGGAGGGGTGGTTGGTTTTTGGTTGTTTTCTTTTTTTTTTTTATATAAAAATTATTGTGCAAAATCCAAAATGGCTATTTCCGTAAAAAGTATTATGAAATTGGAACTTTTGTACGTAGACAAAATAAAATCATTAATCAAATAAGGGTAAAAGATAATTTTTTAATTTTTGTATGCCAAATCAGCAAAGAAGTTGAAATTAAGGCCAAGTTTACAAACCTCGTTATTCTCGTTATAACGAGTTAATTATTATCGTTATTAACGAGTTACCAGGTATTATCTCGTAAAACGAGTTGAAATTATCTCGTTTTATAACGAGCGAAGCTCAGGGCCCGTCCGCGAAGGCAATGCTCTAAAGGTAACATGTGTATAAATAAAAAAAGGTCAAATTTCAAGCAAGAAAAAAACGAAATCATCCCTGACATACGTTCAAGGAAATGTTCGTGACACTCGGTTTGTCTACGCAAATTCCGCACGAACAGTTTACGGAGATAGCCGAGCAATCTGGTTGCACGCAGTTAATCGTGAATCCTGAAAGGGCGCCGCCATTTTGTTTTATTCATTAGTTATCAACAGATATTCGAGTAAACCTAGAAGATGTCACAAATATGTAACTCTGACATGTAATTCTGTGATTCAAACAATGTTTGTTAAAAATCAGTAATATAATTCTTTTTATTACAGTTTTTTATACTAAATATTGATAGAAAACTAGATAAGTGCGACTTAGTAGATGAACGAGTTCATGGATTCCACATCAAAAAAGAGGCCCATGGGCCACAAATCGTTCCACCTTGAGCACTGAATCCACTTAAAAAAGCATAAGTAGACTTTAATCCCTATTGGGGCCCCCATCGTACCCCGGGGGTCATGATTTGAACAAACTTGAATCTCCAATAATAGTCAGGAAGCTTTTCAATGTGAAATTTTCAAGCTTTTTCTGGCCCTGTTCTTTGAGAAGAAGATTTTTTAAACAAAGATTTTCCTATATATCCATATGTAAAACTTTGATTCCCTATTGGGGCCCCAATCGTACCCCCGGGGATATGATTTGAACAAACTTAAATCTCCACTATATCAGGACTTTCATATAAAAAATTCAGCTTTTCTGGCCCGAGTGGTTCATGGAAGATTTTTAAGATTTTCCTATATAATCATATGTAAACTTTGATCCCCTATTGAGGCCCCATCATACCCCCAGGGATCAATTGATTTGAACAAAACTTGATCTCCACTAAATAAAATCCAAGGGGGAAGCCCTTTTCCCCCCCATAAAATTTCAGCTTTTCTGGTCCATGGTTCCCGAGAAGATTTTAAAAAGATTTTCCCTAAATATAATCATATGTAAAACTTTGATCCCCTATTGGGCCCCATCGTTCCCCCGGGGGGTCATGAATTTGAACAAACTTGAGTCTCACTAATCAGGAAGCTTCATATAAATTTCAAGCTTTTCTGGCCTAGTGGTTCTTGAGAAGAAGATTTAAAATACCAACCACCCTATTTTTTGCACTTCGTGTTTATCTCCCATTTGATAGGGCCTGGTCTTCATTTGAACAAAACTTGAATCCTCTTCACCCAAGGATGACCTTGTATCTAGTTTGGTTGAATTTGGCCCAGCGGTTCTTGAGAAGAAGTCGAAAAATGTGAAGCTTAAACAGAACAGAACGGACGACGGACAAAAGGCCGATCAGAATAGCTCACTTGAAACCTTCGGTTCAGGTGAGCTAAAAATATATCGACCAATTACAATGCCTTTACCTTTTTGCAAATTTAATTTTCTTGGTTAATTTTGTTCTTTTTAGATTGCAAACGGGATGTAATTCTTGTTGTTTATAGCGAGCGCAAGCGAGCCAGCGCACTGCGAGCTCTAATGACAATGCGAGGAAAAGGGAAGTAATAAATTCAAACCTTTAACAAGTAAAATTTTGTGTCACCAAATCCAATCCCCAGAATCCCTGTCAAAATGGCTGACTACCATCAATCATGACCTCGTGGATGGATCCAGACCGAAGTCAGAGTGGAAAACAAAATAATAATAATGGTACAACACAAATCTTTTTTTCCCCTTAAAATTAATGTTTCCCATAATTTGAATAAAAAACTTTGATAAAAGGTAAACTCCAGAAACACAATTGTTTACCATTTTACGTAAGTTAACGTAAAAGCGTCATCCACCTTGAACAACTGTGACAGAACGCAACTAAGTGCATTTTCCCCGCAAATTCTTCAAGTAAACGTGCAATGGATTTGTGGCCTCCCTAGATCCCTTGCATTGTTTGCTCTCGATAAAAAAAAATACAGTGCAATCATTTTATAGGCCTAGCCCACGTTTTACTAAAATAAAGAAAGATGTTATGGCATCATGTCTATGTATTGGCGTTATGATAGAAATGCGGAAGTGGCGATCTTCAGATTTGTTGTGGGTTTTTTTTTCAGGTCATTTTTTTTTTTTTTTTTTTTTTTTTTTGGTTCCATTTTCCCTATTCCAGGCAAATCAGGCAATGCATCCCCCCCAGCTCCTCCAAAGCTTGTGAACAACCATGTAAATATATTACTATTCAACACTGAAAACTCTTGCAAAGCCAACGGGGGGATTTAAAATTCTAATCAGATCTATATCTATTTTATTTTCCAATCTAAAGCGTCCTCAAAGGGCAACAGGAGAACACATCATAAAGTGGTATACATATATTAACAAAATAAAAAGAGATTTGAGAGAAGTGATTACATAGTATTATTAGTAAAAGATAAATATACCCTATTAGATTTAAAATAATGGAATCTTCAGACAATGTATTTAAAATTAAATACAGTCCAATGCGTAATGCCCCCCCCCCCCCCAGGGGGAGGCCGGCACTTCCTATAATACTTATAGTAGGGACGTGCGCTGGAATAAGGCTGCCTTTTCCACTTTAGAATACATGTATTGACAAGGTATTAGAAATCACAAATCAGCATGAAGATATTATGGAGTAAGGTATTAATGTTTGCTCAATAATAATTGAATTGCAAGCATAGTTTAATTCCAGTTTTAATTAGAAAACACAAAAATAATTTTGGCAGACCCAGTTGGAGGCGGTAATAGAAAGGAACCTTTATGAACCAACCTTGTCCATCCTGTATTGTTTATCAGCAAGCAGTTTCCATGGATATCATACTGGGAAAGGTCACCATTTGGAACAACAATTATATAAAAGGTACCTATTCCAAATCTAAAATATTGAAGAGGGTTGGGGGAAGGTCCACGATTGTCAGCACACGTCCCTAAAGGATAAAGATCGAAAATTGAGGGACAAATCAATAAAACTTCGCTATAAAAACAGGGGGGGGGAAAAATTTTCATAAAAGCTGGGGCTAAAAAAGGGAGGTGGTTAAAACTTTTATAGAAAATTGTAAAGAAATAAGAGATACAAAATGAGAGATGTTTTACGCTTTAACACATCAATTCTACAAAATACGGTGACCATCTGATAAATTCCACTCCAAAGGTCCGATAATCCATAGACTCTTTAGTCCGAACGTCGATAAGTTTGAATAGAGGTCGAAGAACGCTGTCAAATTTTTTAAACCTTTACTCGGCATTTCACGTCATTGAGCAGTGACTTAGATAATAATTAAAATTCATTCAAATGAAAATATGCAATATTCAAAATTCATTTACCTTGTCAGAATGCCCCCACATTTTTTGCAAAGATAGACAATAATATGAGGCATATTACTCTCTATATTTCAGAATATCGTTATTTTAGGACTTAGACAGTGGCGTAGCCAGGGACTTATTCAAGTGGATGTTTACGGTCAAGTGGTCCCAGTAGAACCCCCCCCCTCCTTGAGAAAAAACGGATTTTATACGGGAATTGTGAAGGATATATTAAAGCTGTTTCAAGAGTAAAAATAGTTCTTTTTCGTCAAAGAACATAATAAGCGCGTCGATTAATTAACATTTTGTAGTGTTCGGGCAAACTCTTTTATCAAATTTGATTAAACGTGAACTTCAAATCCCAGAAATTTAACATTTGAAAACAGAATTTTAATTTGTACTTCAAACTAGGGCACCGCCAAGTCCGGTACATGATACGCCCGCAATATATTATGTGACGCAGGGACACTAACTCCTTTATAAAAACATCGGAGCAACATTCCCTTGTAAAAATGCACATCCTTCCATTTTGTGATTTTTTTGGCTGTACCAAGTTTCATAAAAATCCCCCACTGGTTTAGGAGGAGTTGCGAAGACAAAGTTTTGTTTGCATAGAAAATCCTAAGTCCAGGGCCCTAAACATCATTTAAGCAAAACATCGGACAGCACTCCCCCTTGCGATATGCACATCTCCAACATTGTGAATCTTTCTTTTGCACCAAAGTTCATCACAATCCCTCCCTCCAAGGTATTAGGAGAGTTGCGAAGAAAAGTATTTGCATGGAAAAATCCTAAGTCCAAGGGTCCTAACTCAATTTAAAAAACATCGGACTGCACTCTCCCTTCGGCGATAGCACATCTCCCACATTGTGGGATCTTCTTTGGTACTAAATTTCATCTAAAATTCCTCCAACAGGGTTTAGGAGGAAGTTGCGAAAGACAAAGTGAAAGGGACAGAACTGGACGACAGCGTATAGCATTCAATAAGCTTCGCTAAATTTTTATGCGGACGTAATAAAAATATATATATTTAATGCTGGTGCACATATATTAACAAACTTTAATGCAATATAGAAGCATTATATATCATAGCAAATAGCGGACGGGGCGAAGGAGGAAAGATATTTGCGTGCATCGTCCTTAGAGTTTTTGATGCATAACTTTTTAATAAAAAAATGTAATTGGGCTTTGATATAGTGTTGAAAACGTCCTTTGCATCTCCAATGATACCCACTCTGTCCACAAGTTGTGTTTTTATTACTCACAGAAGCGATAACCGGGGTATGGTGGTTTGGGGATGATGGGTATCGTTGTCCACCCACCAACCATCAGATGTTAATGAAAATACGTACAGGGACTATGCGATACTAATTTTGGTGCACTGTATGTGCAATTTCGAAATTAGAATAATTTCTCATCAGCGTATTTCTTGAGCCTAAACGTTAGGAAAGACAATACTAAAAATATTTTTATCACTCTGCTTGGTCCGATCATATTCATGTATGCTTGCGTCGCCGACGTCGAGACTTTTTTCCAAAACGTCTTTGCAGGCTTGTATTTATAATGTCGAGTGTTTGTTGAAACAGTGTAGAGCATTTTTTTTCTGCGACGATTATTATATCAACTACATGACATTGCGTTTATTGCTTACCAATTACTTGATTTAAAAACATTCTCTTTATCCATTAAAAAAAATAAAAATTCGGCCAAAAAATGAATGTGCTATGCTTGAGCATCCAAGCATACATGTAAAGCTACGCCCACTGTTTAAACCTTTTTTTGTTGGTTTAGCCCCCCCTCCCCCCCCCCCCCTTTCAATTTGCTTCCGACGCCTATGAATCGATTACATTGAATTAAGTGTAGAAATTTTAGAATTACTGTACTTAAAAGAAATAAAAGAAAGAAATCAGTAGTAACATGAAATGATAAATGTTTTAATTCTGGATGTTTCCAAGTTTATAAACTTCATAAATACATATAAATCGTCACTGTACATTTACACTGCTGATGTCTGTGAGTTTATACACATGTACAACTCATCTACATGTATAATACTTAAATACATTTTGTCGTGGTCAAAAAAAAAATTAATAAAAAATGAGCCCAGCGGGGTTTCGTATGAAATGTAATCCCCATTTACTATTTTGCATTTCAATTTATTTGGCACCATGTGTCCAAACTCATTGTGCCCCGTGGGGATACGGGTTAGAATAGATCCTCGGTACCCCTTGCTTGTCGTAAGAGGCAATAATTCCACCACATAAATGCAAGCATTCAGGAATTAATAAAAGCAGCAATTGAATTCACGCGTTCATTAACTGAATTATTGCCCTCTTCAACTAAATTAATGTGCGCAATATATGAATGATTGCTCTCAATTATTGTTCTCTCTAATTGGATTAATGCGCGCAATAATTGAATTGAGCAAGAATTCATTGAATGCGCACATTTAATTATTCAATTATAAAGAGAGCAATAATTCTGTACCCAAAAAAATCCTATTCATGGATCACTCATAGACATCAAAAAACAGGGCCGTAACTACGCCGTCGGGATTTCCATGGGCGGGGGGGGGGGTGCACAAGACAAGGGGTCAGGGGAACGCTTTAGGTTTCTAGTAATTAGTAATTAGGGTTAGCCCTGGTAGGACTGAGAAATTTTAGCATTTCTATTGGGTCTCTACCCCCCACCCCCGGTCCAGGACGAGCTCTGATAAGGGGTCCAGGGGCGAAGCCCCCAGAAGGCGAAGAGGTTTTATGATGCACAATCGCCTCCTCTCTCTCTCTCTCTCTCTTCTCTCTCTCTCTCTCTCATCTTCTCTCTCGTTTCATGTGATTTGTAATTTATTGTTTGTGATTTCATGTTAATGTAACACATTTTGATTGAAAATAAATATATGAAACATAAATAGATAAATATTTTTTTTCAAAAATTATAATAAAACAGATAGGCAGACGAAACAAGAGAGAGAGAGAGAGAGAGAGAGAGAGAGAGAGAGGAGAGAGAGAGAGGAGAGAGAGAGAGAAGAGAGAGAGAGAGAGAGAGAAGAGAAGAGAGAGATGATAATAGAGAGAGACGAGGGGGGGGGAGGGGAAGAGGGGAGGGAAGGAAGGAGAGGGGTGAAAAAGATAATTGAAGGGGAATTCAAAGAAGGGGGGGGGGAGAAGGGGGGGGAGAGGGGATTAAAAGGAACAAAGAGTGAAGAAAAGGGAGAGGGAAAGGGGGGAAAGAGGAAGGAAGTGATGTAAAAAAGAGAAAATTAGGGAGGAGAAGTATCGGGGGGGAGGAGGAAGTAAGGGGAGGAAAAGGGAGAGGGATAAATATTTAAAGGGGAAAAAGGAGTCAATAAGGAAGGAGGAGAGAAGGGGGGAAAGTATAAAAGAAGGAAGGAAGGGGAAGGAGAAGAGGGGAGGGGGGGGAGGGGGGAAAGGAAGGGAAGAGAGATTATCAGTATTTTGTCTATTTAATGCTGTACATGTAGCACTACGGGTCTGCGCCATAACCGCTCCCAAAATAATCAGGGAGCTCACCATACCGCCGCCAACTGAATCAGGAAGCTAACTTAATATCACATCATAGTGCAAATTTATACACTCGTATCCCTAAATCCCACCGATAACTCTGAAACTTGAGAAATCATCTCACTAATTAATTATACATTTTTTTTTTAAATCGATGTCCAGCACGTGGTCAACCCTACAGCACGTGTTGAGTGATATTACTGCAGAAGTCCGTGCGTTTACCAATAACGCGCTGTACAGATACTGAGGAAATCATTCGTACTCTGATGTTTTGTAAACTTATTAGTAGATACATCTACAAAGTTCCACAAATTTCGACAATCCACTAAAGTTGATGACTACTAGTACATGTAGACATATATGCCAGTGTTGTGTGAACAGATAGACAAGATATTTACATGAGCCGACAAGGCAACAGATGATGTAAATAAGTGTTTGTTTGATGGTTTAGTATTTTAAACTGGTCCAAAGATACTGCAGAATGTGGTAGACTTCGAGGGAGAGCGTTTACGACAAAATTCTCGTGAAATAGTCACTCAACGCGATTGGTCAAATGTTGCTATCGATAGTATCTACCCTTCATTGATATGCAAAATAGATTTCAGTAGTAAACGTAGTAACCCATAATGCAATTCAACTCATTTACCTGATTGGTCGGATAGGAACCGTACTATCGGAGGGCCTCGGAATACTAAGAAATTTCGAGGAATTCCGGGTTACTCTCCTATATATAACGCGCGGGAAATGAATATCGTGGTCCACGAGCCACCGAAGTCTTAATAACAGGGTCCACTTTATAGTGGACCCTGTTATTTTGAAGTTTGCCAAGATCTACAAGAATGCGTTTTCTCCAACAAAGGGCTCGAAAAGCTTGCTGCGGGATAGGACTTCTACAGGTATATAAATAATGCTAGTCGTCTGTAGATTACTTATTGTACATTTTATGCTCTGTAGTTCTAACATTTTTTTTATATTTCTTCCAACTTTTTATTGTAAGTTATAGACTTCTTAATTACTACTTATATAGTAGCATTTATAGAGAAACGTGTTAACGTGATAAGGGTAAGGTAATGGAGATGTTTGTCAACTCCCGTTTTACAATTTCTTGTAAAACTTTCAGAATAGAAAAAACACTACTTCTGAGTGTCCCTTTGTAAAATATTTAAAAAAAAAAGATAATCAAATAAATTGTTATTTTCGTCTTTTACAAGAATTTTGTAAAACGGGAGTTGACAGTTGCAAGGGAGAGAAAGGACCGACAACTCTGTGGAGAATTTATATATCTGCCAACTTCCCGAATTAGGCGGGATTATTAACCAATTTAGCTATTTATGATGCAAAAGAAGGCACGTCAATGTTATTTGACTGATATTGCCGTTTGTAAAATTGTAGTTAACACCTTGCACAAGCTTGTGACTGGAGTATTCTGTACTATTTAAAGACATTCTGGTTTTAAAAAAGCATTTGAAGAGGAAAAAAGTTTTCCTGTCCATGAGTTTCACAATGGAAGAAATTGTTTTCAGTGTTTTTATGACCTTGTGAAAGGTTAAAAGGTGTTCAGTGTGAACTCTATGAACTGTATCAGTGTGAACTCTATGCCTTTTTACTTCAGATTTTAACTTTTTTTTGAACAGCTGGCATGATAAAAGATATACCGAGGAAAGGCGGGAGTTGCATTGTTTAACTTTGGAGCCCAAAATTTTGAAAGTATGTATACAAAGTGATTTTAGTGGTTACAATGTAAACAAATCTCATTGCCAATAAGTTGTATATCAAGTCGAAGTAAATTTTATTTAAAAGTCGGTATTATATACATATAACAATCAATTTATCCGACTATAATATATATGTATGGATTGCGTGCATCCATGTGGCGCGCATGTGTATGTGCTCGTGCTTCATATCTAAAGTGTGTAATCTTATAAAACATTGCACACTTCTGCTTTGCTGTATATGGTATTGTGCATAATTGCTTTAAATGTTGCAGTGAAGAAAGGCGACAGAATAGACCAGCTGATTTGCGAGAGGATGTACATCCCAGAACAAGTGCAAGGTAAGCAACACGCAGTAGCAAACTGTAC
>CAJDSM010039405.1:0-10810 GCA_903981925.1 Ostrea lurida
AAACCAAAAAAAAAAAAAAACCACGACCCCCCACCCCCAAATAAAAACCGCACATGAATTGGGCATATTTGTATTGAAAGCCTTATGAAGTACGAGGAAAATTCCTTGACAAATGATACTTTAATACCGCTAACGCGTCCTAAATCTGACGCAGTGCAGAGTCCGGGAGTCGAACTCGGGACCTTTCGGTTGCGAAGCGAGCGTCCCCAATCTCTAGACTATCGCATCCCCCTCCATAACATGGTGAGAACATTAATAATGCACTTCCTTCGTTCATTCGTTATTCTGTTGTAGACTTCCGGGCTTGTTTGCTGATATTTTCCTGATTTTGGAATATAAAATTAGTACATTGGTTAGTTTTACGTTTCGGTCCATCTAACCTTGTTTCAGCAGAACGATGGCGCTTTGGACTTGGAAAATTTCGTAAACTGCACAGTTTCATGGACTTTGTGATGCTCTTGGATACAGAGCCGAGTCGATAAGCACCGAGCATAAATGTAGGTCTAAATTGTGTAGCCCTTCATCGGCAATGTTGACGTCTCCATATGAGTCATTCTCGAGCAGGACGTTAACCATGTAAACAAACAACCAACCAGGCTCTATATGATACACGTAAACAAACAACCAACCAGGCTCTATATGATACACGTAAAATGTGCTTACAGCGAACAGTGATCAATCTCAAAAGTCTTATAACAAATACAAAATGGACAAAGGCGGGAAAATATTCCTGGGAAGAGTAAGCACCCCATGTTGACCGATCACAACAGCCGTGAAAGAAATAATTTGTGATCGTAGGAAAAGGTAAAGATAACGAACAGTGATCAATCTCATCAATATAAAATGGCGAAGTAACAATGTCATAGTCCCGAAAAACACATACAAAATCGAGTGTATGGCAACACGGACCTTCGACAAAAGCGAAGACAGGATCGGGTGCCATGGGAGAGTAATCCTAAACGAAATACAAATAAAGAGTTGGGTAAACACGGACCCCTGGACACACCAGAGGTGGGATCAGGTGCCTAGGAGAAGTAAGCATCCCTTGTCGATCGGTCACAACCGCCGTGATCCCTTCATCGTGATCAGGTGGATTCAAAATTAGCGCATAAAGGACGGCCTGACAATTCAACAGTCAATTCACCATTGCTTCCATTAGTTCCGTGATGACACTTCTATACTATCATTGCGCTTCACGGGCAACAATTATTCTTTAGACAAATGGTTTACCTAATCCACTGATAGACCAATTTAAAAAATTACGTAACATTTTTTTTCTGCCTGTAGAATTGTAGACTTCATTGCGTTTATATTTAAGGTCGATGTCGCCAAACTTTATAGAACGTTAAGTACTTTCCAGATTATACATCGTGCACAAGGAATTAAGTAATACTTGATAATTGTTTGCTCATATTAGAAACATTTCGTTTTTGATAGTATTTGTTGATATTGTCAAATCATAAACTGGAAGAGACATTGTTCAAACAATCTTTTTATTTTTGTTTTTGAGAGCGCATTGTTTATATAGAGTCGGTGATTAAAATTCAGGTATGTTACACATTGGATGACATTTAGTGAACTGTCACTGGTGTTGTCATATCATTTACAATGAATTATTTAACTGAGTTTCTAATTCAACATCAAAGATAAATGGAGTGGACAGGATCTACAATTGTAATTGATCTACATCACAAATAGCTCTCTCCGCGAATAACCAATCGAACACAATAATGCATATAAAGGTTAAACACTCATCGCATTACGCCTCGTTATGTCAGACTGAAAGTGGTTTGTTCCTAATGAATATTAGTAAATATCAATGGCGCATTTACTATCAAGATGACATTCATTGCCACATTGTTGTAAGCCGAGGCGCAAAGCCACCCGCTAAACGAGTCTTCCAACGGCGGCATCGATGTCGATATTATCTTCAACACTTCGATCAGGCATCCTTAAAGCCGTGAAGAGTTATGTCAATAACGATAAAAAATTAGTAAATCACTTCGCTGGATGCGCTCATACCTTTGGGAGCATTAGTGCTCCATTTAGATTTCAGTTTTACAGTCTCTTTTTGACAAGCATTCACAAAGGTGCAACAAAAAAACATTTCCTTGTTGTTACAATCCAAACAAGCGACGTACAGAGGCGACCATTTTTTATCGAGATATCGAATGTGTATCCGGATCTATTGCACGATCTCCGGGAAACGCATGGCATGCTCTGTGTAGGGCCCTTTCAGACCAATAAATCGTGAAAAATCATTTGGTTTTAAGATTAATTGAATATGTACCGAGTTCTGGTTTGTCAGTAGTTCGGTCTTCGCGTACGTGAAAGGCTTTTACATTTATCATAAGCATTTTTAACTGCTGCAAGTTTAGTTTTTTTAAATATATGTAGAGAAAATAAAAACATCTGTATTGCCAGATAAAGCAGTTCTATTTCAAACAAAAGACTCGTTGTAAGTTGTCATCCTTTCGTGCAAGTATTTCAAAACGTTTGGCTTGCACGCACATTAAGCACTTGATATGTAAATTCCATTATCAATCGATTACATATTTCTAAAGGAGGAATTTGGAGTAGACGTTTCTGGGAGATGTAGGGTCCTTATCAATAAAGAACGTCTTCATCGCGATAATCATAAGGTTGGGGTCGCATCAAAGGCTTGAATGGCCTAGGTGAACGCTGCACTCCATAGTGACGAGTTTTTGCCGTCGCCTGCGGGCGCAGAATTCGCGGATTCAAGGCTAGGTGATTGGGCGATAGATGTGGTGTTAAATTATAGGATTCCCTCCTTTTTCACAGAATTTATTTTATTGTGGCCTATTATCGTGTATAGATACTAATTACTCTGCTAATAACAAGGGAAGGTGAGGGGCTGAGAACCAGCTCATTTCTAGTGTTGTGGAGAATTCGACCTTTGTGTTAGGTGTGTCAGTGGCTATACCAACCAGCTATTTCANAAGGGAAGGTGAGGGGCTGAGAACCAGCTCACTTCTAGTGTTGTGGAGAATTCGACCGTTGTACTAGGTGTGTCAGTGGCTATACCAGCCAACTATTTCTATGTATGGTTTTAAAGAAGTTTGTTTCTCAGGTCTGCAGTATTGTCATTTTTGGGAGTATATCATAGATTTACACAATGAAGGAGATTTATGAAATTACAAATAAAAACTGGGGTTATAGCGGTGGTTATTGAGCTACTATGTGTTAAAAACTCGATTAGTCTACATAAGCATCAGAAATCAATCATTATATAAACAAAAATAGCACTCGTGTCTTCTAACAATATAGGTATAAAAGGGTCCAATGNTACTATGTGTTAAAAACTCGATTAGTCTACACACCATAAGCATCAGAAATCAATCATTATATAAAAAAAAATATAACACTCGTGTCTTCTAACAATATCGGTATAAAAGGGTCCAATACTTATAGATTGGGAATAAATGATTACCCTTAAAAACATAGTAGGAGTATTGCCCTTTTTAAATTGCAACTAAATCACCAAGTCTTGACGTAAATTCTAAAGACACTTCTTCATAGAGAGTGGGTTATGAATTTAAGTTTTGAATAAATTGTCTAAAAATGCTGCATTTTCGTACAAAATTTAGTGTAAATCAATATTAATAATTTTAAGAATCGGTTTTCTGTTTACAAAAACCTCAACCACATCAATGAGTTTACAACATTTGATTTTCTTCAGAGTTTCTACTACTGCATCATAGAATGTTTAAAATGAGACAAAGAACAGTGATCAGTATCAGAACTCCGACAAGGATTACAAAAATAAGGGGGGGCACGGTCTCCTAGATATAAATGTATCAGAGGTGAGATCAGGTGCCTAGGAGGAGTAAGCATCCCCTGTCGACAGGCCACACCCACCGTGAACTCATTGTCTTCATCAGGACGGAGTAATCCGTAGTCAAAATCAGTGTTTAAAGAACGGCCTAACACGTCAGACAGCGTTTGACCCAATGACAGGTTGTACTGGCAAATAATGAATTACAAAAATCAAATACATGCCTGGGAGTACAGTTAATAACACGTTGGATAAAATCGTAAAAAAAAAGAAGAACTTTTTTACTTATTTAAGAATGCTTCCACCGCAAAATGTAGTCCATTACTAACCCTTTCATAATTGGAATCGACATAAAGAAAATTCAAAAGGTATAAGTAGTTAATAAATGCTGTATTTGGAGCCACTGAATACGTATTGAACCATTATCTATACCGTTATAAGTAATCTGCACTGTTGTGCTCGGGAGCCGAGGAGGTGACACTTTAAAGGTGTTAAATATACGTCTAAAGTTTAAATTGACTACAAATAAACATATGTCGAGACGGAATGTTCGAAATTGTTGAGTAAGTTTTATTTTCGAAATCTCCCTATCAATCGATAAAAATTGATCCAAATCTTATTAATCAGAACCAATATATTTAATTACAAGATGTAGGTGAGATTATTTATATTACCTCGACACGTCCAGGAGATAAAAGAAATCACAAAGTCATATGACAGAGCGTCAATATTTATCATAGAAATGGTGAAGATTTTTAATCAGTCATGGTAATTTATTTGAGGTCTTTTGGGTCTATGTCTTCGTTTCCGATGCAATTAAGCAAATTACTTGACATTTTGTGTATGAGTCCCCTAAAACAAGGCGGTGTTAAAGTACAGTAATTAACGGCGATGTGTAGTTTGATTACAAGCTGTTATTCGCACCCATAGTCACTGTCAATATTTAAAAAGCACCGTCGACAGGGATAGAATTCCCTTCCATGTAATTAGCAAATATTTGTAAACAAACAGTCTCTGAAGCCTATCCTCTTCTAATTAGTGGCTAGATCTCAGTCACTGTAACGTTTTAATTGTGAATCCGTACAGTGAATAAAAAAAACCAAACCCGACATTGTACGTGTGCNTCAGTCACTGTAACGTTTTAATTGTGAATCCTTACAGTGAATAAAAAAAAAACCAAACCCGACATTGTACGTGTGGTTAGTTTCCTGAAACGTTGATAAAAATGTATTGATGCCTCTGACACTAAATGCTACATCGGGAATTTTAATGTTAAACAAATATCATGTTCAAATAGCAATTTAAAACATAAAGAAATCTAGCAATAACAGAATAGCAACGGATTGAAAGTGACACAAAACACGTAGTTAAGGATACGGTTAAAGACAGCTTCCCGGAAATCGCAGACTTCTAATTCAGATTTTACATCTGCTCTCTAGTGTTTCAGGGGTTTTTTAAGCTTGTTCGATAAAATAAAACCGACTAGGGATGAAATGACCGCCTGCCAGGCGAAGACAGTTGATTGTCTTTCTATTGTTAATTATGCTTTACCATTTAATTGAAACCGTCTGTAAAACGTGGTGGTCAGGTGGGTTTTTTCCCTGTTGCCTTTAATGAATCGACCACAATGTTGAATGTAGTATAATCATTGTTTGAGGAAAGTCTGGGAGAAAAGCGCTAACTCCTGGAATCGTTTGTTAAAGTTTTGCTAAATGTATTGTTCCTTTTGCAGGTTTAATTCACGCTAAATGTGCACCAGCGACATGCGGTAACAGACAGTATTCATTTAGTGTTTGGATTGTATCTGTTTAGTTCAACTATTTGTGTTTGCCGTTTCACAGCATGACGCTTCAAATAACGAAGAACTTACAAAGAATTTGGAAATATAAAATTTTTAAACAAACAAATGGAAGAAGCCTCATCGAAACAATCGGACGACTCCTTAGATTTTCAAAACAGTGATCCATCATCAGAGGACCTGGCGATCTCACGGATTACGACAAACGTGCACTGGACAGGTATTCATTTTTCGGTGGGCTAGGAAAACGCGGGCTGGATAGGTACAGCTTTTATGGCGGTCTGGGACGAGCTTTGGATAAATTTGGATTTCTTGGAGGACTAGGTAAACGTGCTTTGGATAAGTATGGATTTTTTGGCGGACTTGGAAAGCGATCCCTTGACGGTACGGATTTTCAGGATCACTTGGGAAAAGAAAGCTGGATAGATATTCGTTCATGGGCGGTATCGGTAAACGGAATTTAGATAGGTATGGCTTCGCGGAAGTTTGGGCAAAAAGAGAATTAGATACACAGGGATTTTCTGGAAGTCTGGGAAAAAGAAAGCTTGACAAGTTGGATTCATGGGAGGTTTGGGCAAGCGTCGACTGGATTCTCATCGCTTTGTTGGAAGTATTGGCAAACGAGCACTTGATCGGTATGGATTTTCGGTGGTCTTGGAAAACGTGCAGATTCCTCGTCAAGATCTGTTGCAGACGTCCCCGACGTGTTCGAAGATAGAAAGTCTGAGCACAAACGGTTATACCCATACTGGTACTCCAGGCAAGGCGGAAGACCCATACTGACCCAGACAAGGGGATAGATCGATTCTCGTTTGCCGCAAGGCTCGGAAGAAGATAGTGCGAATCACAGTCCAACGGGTGTCTGTGTTTATCGGTCCAGAACATTTCCAAACATATCTACAGAATTGCTAAGAATATCCAGCCTTACATTTATACGTTAAGACTAAATAACAAAAGAAACTATAGTTCAGTCAGAAAATTTCAATGATCATGTGAGATGCCAGTTTTATTCTAAGTGAAATGATGAATTTTAACAAGTTTTCGAACAATCCATCTTTTTCCTCTACGCACTCAAATCTCACGAAACCAACATGAAGAAACGTTTAAACTAACGACTGAGGTGTATTTTATTTCTAAAGTGAGACACGTTTTACATTATTTCAGCGACCTTCCGTATGTGCGATCATTGGCGATATTTTGTTATGATCATGTACAGTGGATTCGACTTAATCCCAACCACAGTTACTACTGAACGAATTCTCTGGAGGACACATTCTCAGTGTCTGGATTTTACTTCGAACCGCATCAAACGAACAATTCACTCTGTGCTTTTACTTCTTACACTCAATTCTAGTAATGCTAACTGAAGAATAAAATCACATCGGTCATATCATGGTTTAGTTACTAATAAATGAAGTTGAACAGATACATTGCTTGTTTTATTATTTTCGATTCAAGACCGAAAAAAAATTGAATGAAATTCGTCTACCATTTTTTTTTTTAATCCGTAAAATCGAATAACATCCAATACATATGTACCTGTGTTACAATATTTATAAGGTCAAAAGCGTTTTCGTTGCTATACGACCGGTCGCGGTGGCTCAGTGGTAGAGCTCTCGCCTCGTGATCGGGAGGTCGTGCGTTCGAGCCCCGTGCTCGGCACTCAGCCGCGTCAAACCTAAGACGTGAAAATAGGTAGTGATTGATTGTTCCTTCGCCAAGAACTCGGCGTTTAGAAGTGAGAATCACAGGTCTTTCGGATATGACCTTAAAAACGGAGGTCCCGTGTCGCAGCATGTGTGGCACGCAAAAGAACCCTCACTGCTAAAAGCCATGAGTGCTAAGCATAGGTATAAATTTGCAGCCCTTCACCGGCAATGGTGACGTCTCAATATGAGTTAAATATTCTCGATGGGACGAAAAACAACAAATAATCAATCAATCAATCGTTGCTATACGCAATATTCGTTACTATTAATAATATTCGTTACTATTAATAATATTCGTTACTACTAATCGTTGCTACACGTAACAGTGATCACTGTTCCTTGTCTTCGCTTTGTCATTCTTGTATCAGAAAAAAAAAAAAACACCAGACCTTAAGCAAAGGATTTTGCGCGTACCAATTACTTCGGTTGAAACCTTCATACTTCAACGCACAATTTCTTATCATGCCTACAGCTTAGGATTCGAACAGGAAAAACTTTATTACTATACATTGTTTCGTTAAGAAGCAGGTGTGACCGGTCAGCGGGGAGTGCTTACTCCTCCTAGTCATATGTTGTCACTTGATTCCACTTCTGGTGTATCCATGGGATATGTGTGTGCCTAACACTTGTTATTTTATTCTGTTTGAGAGTTAATCATTGTTCGTTATCGTCGCCTTTTCACGTATTGTGCAACAACACATGGCAGACGTGGTGTAAATCAAATGTGGATTCTAAAGAACTTCTAGTACAATGAAATCCCAGAACTTTTCTCAAACATCAAAAACATTAGACTTTTCTATCTTAACACGCCCATTCCTCACCATCAATAAAAGACATTATAGACAGTTTGCTTCTTTAGTAATATTCATACAATGTACTAGTATCTCGGGATCAGTCATTCAAAAACCTCCACTATGATTCTATGCATAAGTACTCTGATATTAAAGCAATGCTGGGAAGATTTTTTCTTCTCATTAGAGGCTTTGAAAAATGAATTCTGCCGCTTAAGAATATAAAAACAGGTCAGCTAACAAAGGAACATAATTCGTGCCCATGGAAATTCCAGCAAACTATTGGAAGGCCTGATCACCAAAGACCACGAAGATATTGTATATTTCATATCAATTGTTAAGCCGTTTTTTATACACTGATTTTGACTGCGGATTACTCCGTTTACCTGATCAAGACATTAGGCTCACAACGGGCGTCACCGGTTGATAGGGGATGTTTACCCTTCCTAGGCTCCTGATTCTACTTCTTGTGTGTCCACGGTCCATGTTTTCCCAACTCTTGTTTTGTATTCTAATTGGGACTTACAAGTTTGATCACTACATTATCTTTAACTTTCCTCTAGCTGTGACCCTGAATTCGATATTTCGTTTTATCTATTAATAGCATATTTCGATTCGATATATCTCAGTGAACTATAAATGGAACACTACAAAGTCATCCATATCAGATTCATACTTGTATATTTTATTAAACATGGACATTAACGGCAAACTAACAACTCAACTTTATGACAAGCAGGACGATTTCAGTTTCTCCATCGTCAACTTTCTATACATTCCATTATCACCTGCATATAGTGTTTATGTCTCTCAACTGATACGATACGCAAGAGCTTGGTCTGCGTATGATATATTTTTAAATCGAAACAGGCTACTCACAAACAAGTGTCGTTGAAAGTATGCATTTCGCTAATTCTATGGTCGTTATAACGGTCTAGTCTGCCAACACAACCTGTAATTGGGTAAAATGTTGTCTGACGTGTTTCATACCCATTGATAGGACGTTCTTTATACACCGATCTAGACTACGGATTACCCCGGTGACCTAATCAATATGTAAAGCTCACGGTGGGTGTTACCGGTAGGCAGGGGCTGCATGTTCCTCCTGGACACCTGATCCCACCTCTGGTATATCCAGGGGTCCGTGTTTGCCCAACTCTTAATTTGTAATCCGTTTAGTTCTTATAATGATATTGATCCTCACCTATTGATATACTAGTAGGACTTGAAATAATATTTCCTTTTAAACACTTACATTATTAGTTCTCTTTGTACAGGGGTGAGTCCAATTTGTGCTGAGAGTACATGAGGGGTGACCCTTGTCTCTTTCAACTGACATGTTCCACCATGCCGCAAGTCTATCCGTGATCGTTCGCCTTTAACTATACTTTTAGTTATAAAGTTAAACACTTGGCAAAAGGAATACCATCATTCAAATGATTTATTGTCGAATCTATGAGCTACGAAAGCCCATTAAGATCATTTAATGAGCAAAAATGTTTCCAAAGGCATAATCATGTAAATTAAATCTGGTATAACGTAAAGAAAGGCAAAGGTGTAATGAAGCAAATATTTGCATAGTGTGCATCAAAAACACGTAATAGTGCAAATTAGGCATCGCAACATGACAGAAAGGCCTAATAATGCAATTCAAATGCGTAATAATGCGAAGGAAAGTGATGGATGACGACATGTGCATTCAGAACAGACTAGTGGCGGTAGCGCTATGGATAGGGCGCTTGCCTCGTTATGGATAGGGCCTTGCTCGTTATGGATAGGGGCGCTTGCCATCGTTCATGGAATAGGGCATCTTGCCTCGCAA
Source organism: Ostrea lurida (assembly GCA_903981925.1). Classification (NCBI taxonomy): domain Eukaryota; kingdom Metazoa; phylum Mollusca; class Bivalvia; order Ostreida; family Ostreidae; genus Ostrea; species Ostrea lurida. Next base: position 9,917 of record CAJDSM010039405.1, read on the forward strand.
TGGGGAGGCCCTGGTTGGGTGCTCGATCCCGGCGATGCGTCAAACCTCAAACGTTGCATGTAGATGTTGACTGCTCCTTTACCAAGCACCTTCCAGTGGTCATTCGGATTGACAGTGAGGTCAGTAAGAGCAGTGCAAAGATTAACGCTCCATCTATATCTGGTGACATTTGTACGTATGTGGAAAAAAATCTCGAAAGTAACGTTACTTTCACTTCAAACATCGAGATACACTCATACCAGTGCTGATTATCATTCAGTACTGAGCGTTTTATCGAAGTTCTACATCCTTCAGAAAAAAAATTATTCCGACTGGCTCATAAATCGGTCTAGCGCTCAATGAAAGAACAAGTTTAACTTGGGTAGAGTTAGCAAGTGAATACTGTCCAAATCATGCAACAAAATTTAATGTTTGAATGTTAAGATTTTGATGCACCAGATGCGCATTCCGACAATTATGGTTCTTCAATGATGTCTTACACGAAATTGGAAATCCGAAACATGTAAATAAAAAAATTTGAAGAGCTGCAAAATGGAGTTAGAATATAAGTCATATACGGTACCAATTAGTTAGAATGTAAGAAAACTTCAACTGAATGTTTCCTGTTACTAATTTTTCAGGAAAAAAAATCAAAGATTTCGGATGCGCGCTTCGTTTTTAGGATGGGGTTTTGTGTTCCGATTCCACACGGTAATATTACGTGGAATATTGTAGAGATGCAATGATAAATATTGTAGTACTTCAGTACATTTACAACACGCCCCAGCAATTAATGGAAACCTTGCATTTTGATGATCATTCATTGTTGCTTGCTTTCAATCTCTATCAGTTTTAAAGATATTTATACGTGTCTATTGAAAAGTATCTGAATTAGAAATTTAATTATAGAATCTT
>CAJDSM010039411.1:0-23314 GCA_903981925.1 Ostrea lurida
GCATTAAACAAACACGGACGGTGTAACCCCTTGTCAACACAGTATTTTTTTTTATTAGCAATTGTTAACGACATCCAAGGATTTACGAGTGTACATGTATGGCCCTTCATGGTATTTACGATGCGCACAAGGTATATACAACTATACTACCTGCAATTAACAACACCCTAAAAGAATGCCATTAAACAAACACGGGTCACATCTGTAAATGTACATGTACGCTACGCTTTCTCTTGGAGTTCCGAATGGTCAATGCAAGAGAAAAAAAGCCTGAAATGCCTGACCGCACGGTGACCGCCGCTGACCGCGAACGGTGACCGCACGCGACCGCAAAACTGTGACCGGTGACCGCACGCAGACTGCACGCGTGACCGCACGGGAAAAATGGTAAAGTAAGAACTTTCAGGGACCGTAATAACATAAACAGTTAGCTTTGCTTTTGCAAACATGTAAAATTACATGTGACATGAATAGATTTACAGAACATTAAATTAAACAAACAATATTGCATGTTTCGCATGCATACCTGCATAAATAGATCATGAATGGAAAGAAACTCCAAAATTTTATGTCTCGAGCATAGTACCATCTAAGTTCTATTCAAAATTTCTGAGAGGATGGAAATAAGAGCAAATGATCGTACAAAGTCATTTTCTGCAAAACTAGAAGCAGTTTTATTTTTATGCCCCCTTTGAAAAAAAGAGGGGCTATTGTTGTTGCACCGTTCAAGTCGGTCGGTCGGTGGAGGATTTCAATGAATTCTGTACACTCAAAGATCTCAACAAGGTAGATGTGCATGTAAGAAAAGGCAAGCTGTTTTATGTTTTTATTTAGTACAGGAAAGTTATGGCCCCTCAACTCCCCTATTATTATGTGTAGGACTTTGGCCATATCACTTTGTTTCTTCTACAGCACATCAAGGCAAGATTTGGACATATACATGCCCTCAAAGGGAGGTAAACCAATTACTTGATCTTTTTTGTTGCAGATCTTGATTAATAAACAAATTTCTACCACATCATGTAATTGTTTATTTCATCTAGATATTTGATTAAATAAATCATAGTTTTCACAGGCAATTAACCCAGAATTCATATATCAAACCCACAAAAAGGATGATACTTCTCCTAAGCGACTCCATAATGCCACACTTTCGCTCGTAAGAAGATGGGCACTAACAGTATATTACTTTATTTATCATATAATATAAATCATAAGTACTTATGATATATTATATTGTATTATATGACCATTAATGTAAGTAGCTTGGCATTATGAGTGACGTAATAGGTAAAACCCCACACCTGCTCTCTCAACAATTTCTCAAGTCATCAGTCCCTATAGCTATCATTTCAGATCCTCCCACTGTATCATATAAGTAAGAGCAGGCTTGTATGCATTCAAAACATGAACTTTGTATTGAAGGCACGACCACATTGTACCTGTTAAAGCAGACGAAAAGCTAACCAATATTTGGGACAGGAAATCTCTTCGTCAAAAGCTGACTATTTATGATGTGCATCTAAATGTGATGACCCCTAGGAGAATACTATGTGTCTGTGAGGTAAGCATGTCAATCTTTATGTCACGTTTTTCCTGCAGTAAGGGACAGATATTAAAACTTCTGACATATTATTTAAAGGCAATAATTGGCTAACCATCATTTGTATTATTTTTTTATGAACGTCAGCAGAAACTAATGCGTTATTGATTGACGTCCTAAAAAAGATTAAAAAGGAGTAAAAAATGGTGGAAATTGTTAAAAATAATTAATGATAATAATTAGTCAATTATTTGTGAAGTCTTTGTCTGCCCAGAGAATCTGATTTAATTATTAATTCGGAATTATCTGAAGATTCATGACGTTTCCGATAACTGTTCGACAACGCAGAAAACGGACGGGGCACAATCTATAAGGACACAGCAAGGGAGATTATACAGTTGAAGAAAATATGAGCAACATTCTATTACTTAAGATATATTCTATTGACTGCATGTATGCAATTTTTTTTTAACTATCGCTAGTGAACTATATGTCTTGAAAACTTGAATTTTCATTGTGCTGCTTAGTCATTTTGAAATTTTTTGTGTTCCTGAGGCCCCCTTGGTTAAACTGCTGTGAGCACTGTCGCGAATAGCTATCCGAACAGTTTCAAAAAATAGGGGTCATATGCCAATAGAGAGGGCCGGGGGCTTAAATCAAGAATTTTTGTCTTCCAGACAAGAATTCCAACGAAAACTGTATTTTTATTTAGTTTGGAGTTAAGAACTAACAGTACCAAATAATCATATTTGATAACAAATATTCTATCTTTTAAGGTAAATCATCTAATGTAATCTTAGCGAGATTCAATGCCGATATCTAAGTGAAAATAAAAGATAGATTGAGAGTTTGTGTTAGACAACTAATGCCTCTTAACATAAGAAAATTCTTTTTATCTTCCTGAAAATGCAGAAATTAGTTTACTATATAATGTAAAGTCACCATACTTAGTATATTCAAAGCTGGGTATCTCAGTGGGTTTATCAATATTGACCCTCGAACTAATATATAATGCAAATATCGGTTCGTAAATCCAATTATCAATGATTTTTATTGCTGTTGATCTGCATACATCAATTGTGCATTACATGTTAATTGAGATTGAATAATTTCAAACTTCTTGATTACCGGTACCTGTTACAACGAAATATATTGTTGGCGCCAAACAATTTTAGCGCGATCAGCAATGAAAAGCTTTGCACACAATCGTTACCTATATTAAGCGCAAAGTACAATCCTAGTCCCAATTTAAATGGTAAGTGTCAATGAAAACCTTTAAAAGCGCACAATCTGTTGACTTAATAGCGCAAAGACTTACATATAGTGCTAAATAGGTGCTTTAAAAAAAAAAGGGTAAAGAGGGTTTGAAGTAAGGACCATATACAATGAAAGGTGCACTAAAACAAACCCTACTATGCTCGTTTCATCTCAGAAAAGTTTGTAAACCTTACGGCAGTTTCAGAAGAGGAATGGAAGAAAAGATAAAATTGTTGCGTTTATGTATGTATAACCAACACTTGACAAATTATCTCGTACTTTTTTTCACTCTCAAGAAGGAGAAAAAATCCTAGTATAACAATAGATAATCGATTATTGCATCCCATTTAATATACAGATATACAATTATGATTTCTACCTTGATTGCTCAAAACTACCTTTCATAATGTGCAGTATTATCATCACAGCTTCAATGTTGGAGGAGCGTGGGGTAAATGGGAGCTTGATCACTTTTTTAGCTACACCTGAACGTGTTACAAAGTGGGCTATTCTGATCTGAACCTTATTGTCCGGTGCTGTTCGGTCTGTCTTGTTACTTTTTCACGATTTTCGACTTAACAATTCTCCAAGAAAGACTGCTTAATGGCAATATTCAACCACGAGGAGTAGGTACAGGGAATCATGCACCTTTGGGATTGAAAGGGCCATTACAAAAAGTTTGTCAAATGAAAGGACCAGGCTTCCCCATCAAAAGGGTAGATAATCATGAAAAAGAGCAAAAAATAGGGATGGTGTCATTGTAACAATACTTTTCCTATATCCAGAAACCACTTGGGCTCTATGAACAAGACCTGAAAAGCTTCCTGAATATAGTGGAGACATTCAAGTTTGTTAAATCATAAGACCTTCCGGGGTTACGATGGGCCCCAAACAGGGGAATCAAAGTTTTTCAGGAGCCATACAAAAAGGCGAAGTTTACACATTGATGTCAAAGACGTAATCATAATGACAAAAAACAATACAAAAATCGAGATGTAGAGGCAACACGGGAACCTCCGACAAAGAGCGAAGGTAGGAATCAGGTGCCATGGAGGAGTAAGCAATCCTCATTGCTGAACCGGTTACCCCGACCCGCAACGTGAGCCTTATGTGCGCGAATAAAAGTAAACGGGTTTACCCGTAGTCAAAATCTAGTATGAGGAAAATGACGTTCTTTATACAAAGGTGGTAATGAATACAAATCCTCAACTCTATGAGACTTTCACAGATGATAAATATGTTCAATCGCAAAAACACATGTATACTCATTATTAGCGACGTTGGAATTCTGAGTCAATTATGAGACTTTAAAACGAAGATTCGTTTCATAACCCTTGCTATGCATCAAGGTTTTTTCTGCTTAGTCGTTTGGCCTCGCTCTTAAAAAAGTCCGCTTTGACGCAAATAGCATGACTCTTAAGCGTATCGAATCACTGGGAGATATTACACACCCAGTAAGCAGGTACATGGTTTATATTACTACATAGAAAACGAGAAAGTTGACGTATTTGCAAAAGTCAAAGTCATCACGCTTAATCAATATACTATGCTAGGTGTCAGGTGCTGCCATTAATTATTAGCGGAAAATCTTTTTACCACCACTATTCTTATCCACAGAACCACTTGGGCCAGATAAAGCTTCATGTATTCTAATAGATGGAACGATAAAAGCTTTATGCAAATGCATGACCCCAAAGGGTTAAATGTGGGGCTACAATTATAGGATCAATATTTTTCATCAAATAAACTAGGGGATAAATTCTTTTATAAAATTGTCTCCATCTGAACAAGACGATGTGGATCATTTTACCTGAATCTTTCATTCCGATATACGAGTAGATTTAATGTGACATTTGTTTTAGATATAACTGCCCTTCTTCCCCCCCCCCTTGTTGAGTGGTTTGGGTGGCCGCACAAGTAGGGGATTAATAGTTTGCTAACGAGAACTGCTCTTCTTAGTGACAGCAGTGCTCAGGTGAGCGATGTGGCCCATCTTTTAGAGTAAGGTATTTACAGACTGAAAAAGAGGTGATATTGATATTAGCCCAGCTAAGTTAAAGGCTCAAGTGAGCATTTCTGGTTGAAATTTGTCCATTTTCTCACCATCTGTCCATCTAGCCATCCATCCATACAGAAAATGAACATATAGTGAAAATCTTTAAAAATCTTCTCAAAAACCATTGGACCAAAAGGGGGGGAGGGGTAGGAGGGGGGCCACAAATGAGAAAAAATCATTTAAATTTCAAACCAGCTTAAACTAGGGCTTTAGAGGTTTTAGAGCTAAGGTGACTCAGGGTTGTGTTGAAGATCATAACAGCTACTTAGTGCTAGAGGGTGCTATGCGATATAATGAAAATCTAGGCTGGCCCTACTTGTTATAATTTATACAGTGTGTTCAACAGACGTAGATATCTAGCCTAGCAACCAGGCTAGCTGCTACAATGTTGAACGCAGTCTAGGAGGTAATGTGAAGCCATGGCCTTTTGTCAAATTCGCTGTACCGCCAATGGCACTAGATTATACGTCCCAATAGAATAACTACTTATATAACATCTATTATTTGATTGAGTACTTCATATCTCTCTAATTGGCTGACATCCAACAAAGTAGAAGTCAATAATTCCTTATATTCACCTCCACATGACCCTTCAAGTGAATATTGGGATTTATTGACTTCTACTACATTGGATCTTAGCTAACCTCCTGCGATCGATCAATTCAACTCCGTACAATTAAAGCATTAAAGAACATTCTTGAAGGGTTTTTTTAATCATATAATAAGGCAATTTTTGCTGCTTTATCAGTCAGTACCATGATTTAGACACCTTCGAAGTAAAATATTCACCTTGCCCTTTATGCTCGGTGAATATTGTACTTCTAGTAAGGTGTCTAAATCATTGTATTGACTGATAATGCAGCAATAATTGTATAGTATATACTTACTCTGATTTGTTGCATGCACCCTGAAGATTTCATTACTATATACAGCCTTTTCTACTTTCACCAGGTGAAAAGAAAATGTCCCTCTGAAGAGACGGAGTATTCTCCAGCGAGGAAGAAGTTACGTTCTGCACCTGCATCAACATTATCAACGGTGAATGAGGCTACAGATTGCAACATAAGGTCTATCACTGGTCTGCCATCAAATGTGTATGCCCAACATGTCGGTGAACTGCTTGCGTATTTAGAAAGTTCAGTGTTAAATCGAGGCCTGCTTGGAATCATTATACAAGAGACAAATGTAAGTGAAATAAATAAATACATGACAATTGGCACAGTATGACATTATACATGTAATCGTACCAGCTACACTTTAAAAGACGTATATGCTGGGTTTTTTTTACCTGCAATATTGGCTTGTTTAGCGTATATGATGGTTTTTTTTTTTACCTGCAATATTGGCTTGTTTAGCGTATATGCTGGTTTTTTTTTTTTTAAACTGCAATATTGGCTTGTTTAGCGTATATGCTGGTTTTTTTTTTTTCTTTCAATATTAGCTTGTTTAGCATATATGCTGGGTTTTTTTTACCTGCAATATTGGTTTTTTTGGCTAATAAGGTTTTTTTTTTTTCTTTCAATATTAGCTTGTTTAGCATATATGCTGGGTTTTTTTTACCTGCAATATTGGTTTTTTTGGCTAATAAGGTTTTTTTTTTTTCTTTCAATATTAGCTTGTTTAGCATATATGCTGGGTTTTTTTTACCTGCAATATTGGCTTGCTTAGCCTATGTGGTACCCAGTGTTTGATATCAAAACTCTTCCAAATTTTTTTAGCCTTATAAAATTGACTAGAAAGTACTTGTAAGGCTAGCATTCCTCCTTTAGGCCACACCAATTTGTAAAATAGTTCTCCAGATTTTCAAACAAAAAAAGTGAGGTGGGAGGGTGAAATTATTTTACAAATATTCTTTTTTATTTTGGAGATAAAAATTATGAGGCTAGTGAATACAAGAAATAATAATATTTTTATTTGAATTAATCATAATTTCATTAAGCGAGCGCTTACAAAGAAAGATCTAAGATCATCAGATATCATTTGTTTATCACGTGAACTTCAAATTTTTTTAATTAGTGTTTTGAAATATCATACACAGAAAGAAAGGAAAACTTTAAAATAGTGTATTGCAATGTCAAGAATCATCTCGAGAGTCTGTGCTTTTGTTGTTTGTCAGCCAAATGTATCAAGGTTTTTTGTGTGCTTGTCATAAAATGTCTAAAATTTACGTGGGTGTTTTGGACATGCGAGCGGACATTATTTCTTTTTTTTATAGTATTATTATTTTGATTTATTACAAATAGAAGCAGGTGGGTCTGTAGAACTAGATTACAATTTGGCATGGCTTAAAGGGGCATGGACACGTTCTGAGCTAAAAATGTTTAGATTTTAGATTTTCACTTTTAATGTTTACAATGCTCACTTATGATATTTCTAATGGTCAGCAAAAAAATGAACGTCATTTGTTGAGTTACAAGTGAGATACGGCACTTATAAGTCTTCACAATGTAAACAAGGCTCGAGCCTTGTTATTGTTTACATAAAGATTGCTTCACAGAAATTACCATGTTTAAAACAAAATGAGATGTGAGAATCACTAGGAAATGTTTAATTGTGTTCAGAATGAACTTGTAATATGAAAAATCTGCTTTCAACGGAACGTATACTAGCATATTCAATATAGGTAAACAAAACATGACTCAAGCTTTGTTTACATAGTGAAGAATTGCAAGTGCTCTATCTCACTTGTAATTCAACAAATGGCGTTCAAATTTTTGCTGATCATTAGAAATACCCTAAGTGACCATTGTAAACATTAAAAATGGAAATCTAATTTGAACATTTTTAGCTCAGAACGTGTCCATGCCCCTTTAAGACTGTCAGTGTGGACAAAATTCAGTTGATCATTCTAAAAATTGTAAAATTGTTGTTGTTTTTTTTTAATCCATAAAGGATATCAAGAAAAGAAAGGGGAAAAAACCCTGTACATATATTTAGTACAATACATGTACCGTAAGTGGGAATGGCATTTTAACTGGGGGCAATATCCTGAGGAAACACTGTACATGTATATACATGTATTCTTCAGACAAAATAGTGGATTTCTTCATACATGTGATAATTCTGTACAATGCTATTATAAAAAGATGTGATTTTGAGTGAAAAATCTGTACATGTACACAAGTTTGTACAATGTGGTACAAAATCTGTGCAAAATACCAATAAGAAATATTTTTTATGTGTCCATAAAAATATGATGCCAAGAAATATTTCAACAAATTCCATGATTTGATTGTTGTGGAGACCTTTACATGATTAATAATTTAATCAATTATTCCATTAACATAACATTAAAAAAATGACTTTAATGAAAAGCCTGCAGTGACATATCTTAAAGACTGCTTTCATTTTGTGTATTTTTAAATCATTTGAAATCAAATCAAATCTAGGGGGCTTTAAATACTAGAGTCAAATAGCAATGACAATGATAATGGCTTGGTTTCTCACCTGTATTGACCTACTTTTGACCATAGTGCAGAGCAGTTTTGTTTGTGATCTGCCAAGAATATGAACTTTAATTGGATTGAATTAGCTGTTAGACTAAATTTATAGGACTAGACCTGAAAATCTGTACAATTTATCATTTAGAGTGAATTTTAATATACAGGAGTGGCAGAGGGAACAAGATTGAAAAAGTGTGCAATTTTGTGTGCAGTCTGTACATATCACATGTATGTTTCTTAGTTGCAGCAATATAAATTGAGCCGGAATTATGCAAGGCATGTAATATACACATTTGATTGAGTACATGTACTTGTGTACAAACAGTTTTCTTTTATTTTGATGTAGAAAAAAAATACGAAGTATAACAATACAAAGTGAAATTAATGTTGTCATCTGACAATTATTATGACTTCAATGATCACGTCCTCAGTATTGTTGATATTTGTAGGTATTATTCACTTTCCTGAAGATAAAACCGGAGAGTTTGGAAAAAATCAAAAGAAGTAACAGTCCAGGATCTCTGAAGTTTGATCCAGCAAAGGATGAAGAACCTGTGCTTTTTTACACAGAGCAGCTCAACTTCCTGAAAAGCGACGATCGTAATAAGATTTTCAAAGCATTGCTCACTATGAGATTGATGGAAATCAGAGGTTAGTATTTTTGAAAAATTGGATTGTATGAGCATATTAGCAAGGGTGCGAGACAGAGATGATCGAATATTAACATATTTTTCTCAAGCTAAGTTGGATGTATTGTGACTTTTTGTAAATTTTCAATGGTTGAGTAACAAATGTTTTTTTGATTCTGATACATGTATCTAGCACAAAACTATGAAACAATCATGAGACATTCAGATTGCGGGTTCGATTCCAGCAGGGGTTTTAATTTTTTTCAAATTGCTTTCTACTAAAACTGCATTTTTTGACAAAATTGAGTGACTTTGAATATTTTTATTTTCAAAATATTGTTTAACATATCCTCTATTTTTCATCCACATCAATTTTCTCTGGTATAGCATTCCACCTTAACTATGAAAAAAATAATTCTTAATAAGTTATGACCAGTTTTCCAGGCTTCTTTTCTATATGATTTGAGATAGGGTTCGTTATTTTTTATTTTTTTTGGAAATGTGCCCTTTTGATATTGAAAAGAAATACTTTTCTGTATGCAGATTGCCTATGTCAGAATTCTTGATGTGTCTGCTTTTCAAGATATTTGACTGATTTCTTATACAGAAATTTATTTGACCCTTGGATTTGAAAAAAAAAAATTACTACTTTCAAATTTAACCTTACAAATTTCCTTCATTGGACTAAACTGTAGAACCCGTGGAAACCTGGGTTAGATTAGGTCCCCAGCATCCCCTTGCGTGTCGTAAGAGGCGACTGAATGGGGGCGGTCATTCGAATGAGACCGGAAAAACCGAGGCCCCATGTCACAGCAGGTGTTGCACGATAAAGATCCCTCCCTGCTCAAAGGCCCTGAGTGCCAAGCATAGACCTAAATTTTGCAGCCCTTCACCGGCATTGGTGACGTCTCCATACGAGTGAAATATTCTTGGTGGGACGTACATGTAAAACAATAAATATTTAAAAATCAATCAATTAACCTAAACTGTAGACAGGGGCTTTCGCATCGCACCGACATTTCCAGTTGAATAGGGGATACACTTTTTAAAATACCCTGTAGGGATCTGAGTAAGAAAAGGTCATTTTGCTTGTTGTAAGAGGCAACTAAATAAGGCGGTCCTTCAGATGAGATCGCAAAAACCTAGGTCCCATGTCATAGTAGGTGTGGCACAGTAAAGATGCTCAAAGTCTTGCAGCCCTTCACCAGCAATGGTGACATCTCAATATTAGTGAAAAATTCTCAGGCAGGAAGTTAAACGATATATAATCTATCAATCAATCTTCATCATCTTATACTAGTTTCTCTGGGCAGTAACTCTTTTGTTGTTTAACATGTGCCGTTGATATTTGGTATGTTAAGGAGGCTCATTACATTAAAATTTTCTTTCTGATTCATTTAAGCACCTTTTAAGAAGCATGGTTTCACATTCGAAAAAGTAATACAAGTTCTCAATTATTTTATTTGAATTTTTTGTGATTTTCCCGAATAATAAAAAAGTTGTTTTCTTTGCAAATAAGAGGTTCTAGTATCCAAAACTTCGCTGTGATTTGGTGCATGATATGAATATTAATAAAACATGCCCAGAGACCCCGAAAGAAGTTATGATTTTTTCGAGAAAAAAAATATTTACGAATATTGAAAATGCTATTTGTCGTATTTTTTAAATCTATGGATAAGATCTTCAAAAAACAGATTAATTAAAAGACAGACACGCTAGACAAGTATATTTTAAAAAGAAAATTGAAATGAAATGTCTTATTTTCAGATAGATCGCTATATTTCAGATTTATTCTCAGCGAGAGAAAAAAGTACCGATCCCGATCGAAATTGATAGAAATTATGAAATAGATATTACTGGTAATTGTATGGACATTTCATCAAAGTTTACCTTTCCTTTATAAAATTATTTAATGTTGTAAACCATTTTACATCAGGAAGTGTAGTTTTCTTATTACAATGCTCTCTATGACTTTTTTGTGTAATTTCGATCGGGCTTGGTTCAAATTTGAAAAATCGCAAATATTTCTAAATTTTGGCTATTCCATTTCAATTTCTTTTTAAAATATATTTTCTCCGACATATCTTTTTCCTAAGTGACATGTTTTTTGAAGATTTCATCCATAGATTTAAAAAATATCAACAAATAATATTTTCAATATTAATAAATATTTTTATATTTAAAAAACCGGATTGTTTATCTGAGTTGTTTAGACATGTTTTATTAAACATTCATATATTACATCAAATCACAGCAAAATTGGACTCTAGAATCTCTTTTTTGCAAAGAAAACAACTTTTTCATATTCCGGGAAAAATCACAAAAAATCATAATTAAAATAAATAATTGAGAGCATGTATTACTTTTTCGAGGGCGAAACCATGCTTCTTAAAAGGTGCTTAAACGAATCATGAAATAAAATTTTGGTGTATTGAGCTACCTTAAATTGGTATATCATGAACAGACACGGCGTGAAGTGTCACAGTTCATACCCTCATTAATATTCAAAAATGAAACTTATTTCTCCTAAAAATTAGAAATTAAGCTGATGCTCTAATAAATGTGTTCAAATGAATAACACAAAACACTTATTGCTTGCTCAAAACTAAAAATAACCATTGATAAAGCCAGAGGTTTTGATATTTTCATCCGCTAATTTTTCAGACTCCACATCATATACACACTGTTGGAGACATTGACAGTGGGCAGACTTTTCATTGGGCCGGAAGTTACGAGACAATTAAACAGGAAGTTAAAAAGTTATAAAGAAACAAAATGCAAAGAATGTGTTGACATGGCTGCCACACAAATTTCCTGGTCGGGACATCAACACCATTACAAAGTGAAAGTAGGACGCTGTTTGTGATGAAAAACAATATTGTGTTCTAGTATTTTATCAGTGCATGTTAATAGTTTATCCACGGATTATACATGTCTTCAGCAAAATATAACACATTTTTGTATTTCCACCATTCGTTCATCCATGTTGCATAAAAATCACAAAATAAACATGAGTATGTTCAATGTATGTGCAATGAGAGTAGAATATACTTTGCTGGGACCCAGTAGTTTACGCTTGTCACGAAACCCCCATCTTACTATAGTTATTATACAAAGTAAACATATTTCGACGCCATTTTGTTTTGGATGACTTGAAATAAAACTGGTCTAAAGAATAGTATTAAATGATACATGTGAAAGGTAGAGTTTTCTTGAATTAAAAGGGTTGAATTTGAAATGTTCTTCGTATCTGTTACAAAATATGATTTTGCGGTGAACAGGATTTGGCAGAAAGTGTTAAATGGATCGATGAGAAATACTGTGCATAGTAACTGTCTATGATACTTTCGGGGATCCTTGTGATGACAAAGATTTTGTTTGTTTCCTCCAAATTGAGGTTATCGAATTTGTGTGTGCACCGGGCCTTAGGTCAACAAAATTTATGCTTTGGTTCAGGGTTAAGTGTTGGAGTCCTTCTACATTTGGAGAGCTGTAAGCTTTCCATGCATAACTTACGACAGTGGTACCAGGGCTTATGTTGTAGTCAGAAGGGTAACCACTGCCACACTGGCAATAAGTCATTTTTGGAATATACAAAAAGGCGAAGTTAACATGATCAAACGTAATCCATAATCCAAAAACTCTATATCACATTCGAGTGCTTAGGCAACATGGACCTCCGACAAAAGGGCGAAGGAGATCACGTTGCCATGGAGGAGTAAGCATCCTCTGGCTGCACGGTCCACACCCGAGTGAGCCCTTAATCGAAAATAAAGTAAACGGGATTACCCGTTAGTCAAATCTAGTAGAAAATGACAGTCTACACAAAGGTACGTGATCAACAAATCATCACAATGCTTAGTGGATAGACGTTTATGAATCACAAAACAAGGTCATTATAGCTGACGTAGAATTTGCGAAATGAGACTATTAAACGAGATTCTGTGTATAACCCTGCAGCATTCAACTTTGGTTGTTTAGTAGTGTGGCCTCGCGTTTAACACAGTCCATCAATACCGCATAGCATGCTTTGGTATCGAATCAAATGGTGAGACTATACACACATAAGCAGGTGATAGTGGTATGATACTGACATGAAAACGAAAGCTCTGACGGCATTGCAAAGTGCAAAGTCATCACGTCATCATTAATGTATTGTCAGTTGCCATTTTGAGTCAATGTTAAGTCAAAATATCCAAATCATGAAAGTTCAGATTCTGTCGGTCCTTTTAGGTCGAAGTCCTTCAGGGACTATATTCCAAATGACATAATTGTGGAAAATAATGATTGTTAATTGCTAACACCAATCATTATCATACCTATATGTAAGGAGTGAAGGAAACGGCAAGTTCTTGTTTCTATCCCGTAACAGTTTACTGTACAAATTTGCGGTTCATATGAATTAAAAATAAGCTCTGCGCAATAAGGGGCACAATGAGTGCCATAGGCACATACCTACAGATTGTTGGAAGACCTGGTCTCCAACAGACTACATAAATATATCAATAAGAACCCAAGCATGCTCTTGAATGATCTTACTTCAGAGTACCTTAGTGTGGCCAATCAGAGTGTTTTCTAACAAAATATGTGTCTTGTTTGCCACACTAGAAAATTCGTATTTTCGGGGGGCGGATGCGTTTTTGTTTAAAGCAAATTACTCTATGATCTGACAAAAGCGTAGAGTTTTAGTTTGTCGTTAGGAATTCGTTGTGTAAATGTGAGAAATCTATACGTTTTGATGCAGTCTAGATTTTGTGAAAATTCTTGTATTCAGCGTTATCCAGAAAGCTCTTAGAGTTTTTTAAGGAATCAACATCTGATTGAACCTTCTCGGAGCATCATGTAGTACAATCGGAACTAGTACTCTGAAGAGATTCTTTGTATAGTGTAGTAGTTCAGTCATAAAGTAAAGAAAGAGGTTGGTAGAAGCAACTTTTATGGAGCCAGCGAGATTCTTTGTTTTGTTAAGTTGTTATGCAAATTTCAGGATCCAATAAAGGTATGGTAGTTCAAATGATCCTGATTCTTCGGAATATTGAAAGTCTTTAAAACAGAAAGGTGATTTTGAGAATTGTCATCTTTTTGTAAATTGCCTTTTGAGACGCTGGTAAGTAGGGATCCAGCATGTTGAAGTAAACACGCTAGTGTCATTTACAAAGACACATTTATACAGTAACTTTCTACAAAGCAAAGACAATGTTTACGCTTAGTCAGCTGAACCAGTACAAACTTTTATTTGTAGGATCTATGTAAGCTTCATTACACTCTCTGGTTTCTTACAAAACATTAGGGATAAATAGTAACGCATTTTCCCCGTTAACATGGTGAATACGGGATTTAATAAACTCCGAAATAACTTTTTATCCATTCAGACAGAAGTGTCCAGCTCCTCTCCCTCAGATTTTTGTCCACGTATGGCTAATTCTTCCACAGAATTCATGATAGTATGAAATATATTGCCGCATTTAAATAGCGAGTTCTCGAAATTAGCTTTCAAAATTAGGGGACATTGAGACCTCATTTGGACAGGATTTATACTCCCCGTAATAATATGACCAGCGGACTATACATTAGATTTGAGGAAGAAGAACAGTACACTTTGGAGGTTCCGTTGTAATTGTTCATGAATTCTAGCACAGCAACGTCTGTTGTAATTAAATAAACTTGAGCCGATAGTGGAAGTGTATATTCTATATAATAAAGGTGTGGACTTTCATCTTATAGTATAAGGCGGAATTACAGGACTGTACCTTTTTAATGCTTGAGGATGTTGTTAATGTTGAAACAGCATCGATCCTTTATTTCAAATTTGAATGCTCAGGAATCGGGCACGGTTTCTGGATATCACACTCATCATTAATACGAGGGAACAAAGAGGTCTGTGATAGCAACATCCCAAATTATATAATCAAAGTCTGTTATTCCGGTGTTGAGGATCCAAGAGACCTTACCTTTTAGTTTTTTCTTGTAATGTCCATACAAAATCTTTCAAAGGGACAGAGTAAAGTTTGGTTCGAATGTGATGGGACCCAGGATTGTTATTCAGAATGGTAAAGAAAGTCAAAGAAACATCATGCTATTATAGGTTGGTTGTACGAACGATGTCCTGACTACGTTTACGGTCTAGGTGTATTGGTACCAGTCCCATCACATTACATTGTTACACTTGTGGACTAGAAATTATTCTCCTATTGCTTCCAATTCATGTCATTGCACCCATATGGAAAGGCGGATGGCCTAGTTTCCTAAATCCAGGTATTCTTCCGTTGTCTACGTAAAGGTGTACTAGATGTTGCGACTATTGGTTTGTGAAAAATTTTTCTATAATCTCTAAACTTCATAGATAAGATGGAATGGTCGGAGAATTAACAAATGATCTTTACATAAAAGAGTTTGTTTGGCCTTCCGTTATTAATTTCAAAATCTTGACCCGACAAAAAGTTTATTTTAAAGAAAACATCTTTTGTTTCTCCCAACAGTAATGAGGTCCACATAGGTTATTTCACATTCCTAGACAAACATTGAAATTTGCACGTCAGATTTTCACCAGTCGTGTTATTAAAACACTGTGTTTTGGTTAAATTGCTCTGTAAATGATTCTAGTGATAAATACATCACAAGTTTTACAATTTTTTGCAGAACATTAGAAATGGAACACATTGGGTCTGTTAAAATGAATGCATAAATATTTTGTATTAAGGAGATCTTGAACAGTTTCTTCTTATTTTAATGAAAGTATATTGTGGTGTATCCATTTGTACCGGAAAAACGTGGTTATTTATCTGACAGAATATCTGAATTGGTTTGGAGTAGATGATATATTTTTTTATGATCCCGTAGGACAATCCGCAGGACCTCCGTTCTGTTGGAGCCTGTGCCCTAATAGACTCATACGGAGTGAGCATCCATTATACACTATATCTAGGGGTGCCAGCCAGTATCTCTGTTATGGCTTCTGTACACTTCATAATGCATATGTACCCGAACGACAGATCCTCGGGGACAAAAATTGTCCACCAGCAGAGATAGCATGATTCGGTGGTTAAATAAGAAAAAGGGCAGAATTAATCCTGCTCGTCAAAGCTAATCATAATCCAAGAAAAAACCCATACTACAAAAGCGAGATGAGGGCAACAGCCGACGACCTCCGACAAAGAGCGGAAGGTAGGATCAAGGTGCCATGGAGGAGTAAGCATCCCTCTCATTCTCCAGACACATTACCCGTCCTAACGTCTTCCGTTGTGATATTTCCTTTCCCCTAATTTTCATAAGTTTTTCCTGGTCCACCGGGGATGTTACATGTAATTCCATATAAATCGGCGAAGTAAACAATGTGTTAAACGTAATCATAGTCCCAAAATCATAAACACTTGTACTAGTATGCAAATTCGAGTGTAGGGCAACACGGACCTCCTTCAAAAGCGAAGGCAGGATCAGGTGCCATGGATGAATAAGCATCCTCTGCTGACCGGTCACACCCGCCGCGAGCCCTTAATCGAAACTAGGTAAACGGGATTACCCGGTGTCAGATCTAGTATGAAAGTGACAGTCTAACAAAGGGCATGAAACAAATCAGTCAACATATGACTTAGTGATTACTTGTAATCGCAAACATGGTCATTATATCGACCGTATCCTAAATACATTTCACATACTTTTCGTCCAAAATTCTACCAAACTAACTACTGTGGAATCATTTTGATTCGTGGGGGCCAATGTTCGTGGATAACCAAAATTTTGCTGGTTCGTGGGGACGTAATTTCGTTGGTAATTGATAAATAATGTGAACGGCATAATATTTATAACGATTAAAAGGAAAATATTTGCATTCACTGATTCTTTTGTGTTTACCATCCAATAAATGCATGTTTGTTGCAAACTAATTGGATCCTGTTTTGTAATGTCACTTGACCGCATGGCCATTACCAAATATGGAGCGATTCCAAGGCCAAAGGTTGAATTGGCTGTTCCGTTTTTAAAAATAACGAAATTATCAACATTATGATATTATAATACTGAAATTAAGTTTATATGTTTAGAAAATGCATAAAAATATTAGTATAAATTGGCGAAGTAAACATTGTGTTAAACGTAATCGCGGGTTATGAATTTTCTGTAATGCTAGTTTCCTTCATCACCCAGTAAAAAAAAAAGGGCATTGTTTAGATAAAACATGTTCGTGTGGACGTAAATTCGTGGGTAAGAGTGACCCTCGAAATCCACGAATATTTGTCCCCCACGAACAATCATGATTCCACAGTACTCAACTTCATGACAAACGGAACGGTTTCAGATTCTCCATCGCCAATTTCCCATATTTATGTAGCAATATTCCGTCATCGCCTGCATATGGTGTGCATGTCTCTCAATTTATTCAATACACAAGAGTGTATTTTTGAAAATCGTATGATCGTTATAACAATTTAGTTTACCAGTATGACCTACCATTGAGTCAAATGCTGTCTGATGTGTTTTATAGCCATTGTTACGCCGTTTTTCACACACTGATTTGACTACGAATTGCTCCGTTTACCGGATCAAGCTACGGGTGTGACCGTTCAACAGGGGATGCTTACTCCTCCTAGGCACCTGACCCTACTTCTGATTTGTCCAGGGGTCCGTGTTTGCCTAACTCTTGTTTTAATTTTGTATTGAATTTGGGACTTACGAAATTGATCACTGTTCGTTATCTTTTCCTTTACATATCATAATGGTGATCCATTCAATTGGCAAGGATTGTTTATTTTCACCTGTGCTAAAACAAAATAGAGGAAAAAAAGATTAATTAACCGGGTGTAGTGTGCATGTGCAAAATGGGTTCATAAGAGAGTTGCAAAAAAAAAAAAAGAAAATATTCATAAAGATGAAAGACCCTCAGATGGTAAACTTTCCACAATCGCTTGAATACGTTTGTAGATAAGAAAGGACATAATCTACGTCTTATGACTGCTAGCAGGGTCTTCTATCAGGTATTTTGAGATTTGGTGCAATGTTACATGTGGGGGTTAAAATTGAAAAAAAAATGGAAACAATTTCATTCCCCATATTTTGAACACTGCCACTGGTCTACATCTTGTCCGTGTGTAGGCGACTCTGGCGGTTATGCTAAAAAGAGATTATGACAAGAGTCTGAAACGACTGTATTGGATCAGGACACGAAAGTTCTCCGAGCTGTATGGGCATGATCGAGAGGAGTAGCTAGTCAGAATTAAAGAAGAATTAACTGGGAAGGGTGTGTCGGGCCGTCTTCTCGAGGGTTCCTGGTGTGGTGGTAAACACCCGTAAAATTCCCGGGGAATATCTTCCAAACCACGGTCCTGGCGCGGTTGTAAAGACTCGCAAACCATGAGTTCGCGACTGGTGCGGTGGTGAAACACCCGCAGAACAACTTGAGGACGTCCCCCCTCGTATCTATGACCGGGCTATGAACGCTGGTCCGGTCAATACGGGGACTAGCTTTGTGCAGCTGTGAGTTACAAGTGAGATAAAGCACTTACAATTCTTCACTATGTAAACAAGGCTCGAGCCGTGTTTTTGTTTACATAATATAAAGATTGCTTCACAGAAAACACCATGTTTAAAACAAAATGAGATGTGAGAATCACTAGGTAACCAAAAACAAGGATCGTGCCTTGTTTCTATAGTGATGAATTATAAGTGCTGTATCTCACTTGTAACTTAACAAATGACGTTCAAATTTTTGCTGACCATTAGAAATACCCCAAGTGAGCATTGTAAACATTAACAATGGAAATCTAAAAGTTGAACATTATATTTTTAGCTCAGAAAGTGTCCATGCCCCTGTAACATTTTTGTAGTTTTTGAAGACAATGTCTTCCAACAATCTGTTGGTATTCCTATGGGCACTAATTGTGCCACCTTATTGGCAGACTTATTTCATATTCATAAGAAGCAGAATTTGTTCAAAAACTGTTACGGGATAAAAACAAAAAAAACTTGTCGTGTTCTTCAACCTTACATGTAGGTATATGTATAGACGATGTCTTATCAATTAACACTCATAATTTTCACAATTATGTCCATTTGATATATCCTGACGAACTCGATATAAAAGACACCACAGAATCCGACAGATCTGCCTCATATTTGGATATTTTACTTAATATTGACTCCAATGGCAGACTGACAACTACATTATATGATAAACGTGATGACTTTGACTTTGCAATCTTCAACTTTCCTTTTCTATGTAGTAATGTACCACTATCACCTGCTTATGGTGTGTATGTCTCTCAGTTGATTCGATACGCAAGGGCATGCCATGCGTATGAGGACCTTTTAAAACTGACTGATTTGTTCATACTCTTTGTTAGACTGTAATTTTCGTACTAGATTTGACGACGGGTAATCTCATTTACTTTGCTTCGACTACGGGCTCAAGACGGGTGTGACCGGTCAGTAAAGGATGCTAACTCCTCCATGGCACCTGATCCTGCTTTCGCCTTTGTCGGAGGTCCGTGTTGCCCTACACTCGATTTTGTACATATGTTTTCTGGGACTATGATTACGTTTAACACTTTGTTTACTTCGCCATTTTATATTCACATTCCACTGGCATGTGGAATCCGGGGGACGGGTTTGGGTTAGTATATCACAAACACATCTTGTTTGCCTTGACATTGTATCTAACACGGATATGCCTGTTTAGAGCATGATATAGTATAAGTCTTGGCATGAAAATATATCTGCTGTACATGTTATTCCAACCTTTGTACCCAGCTTGTTTCTGGTATTTCTGATGTTCGTTTCTTTGTAGGTATCTAGATACACACGGATATGTCGGGAAACCTTCAGCCGAGAGGAGCATGAGAGGAGTGATCGCTGGCAGTCAGAAGTTGTAGTATCATAAGCGGTTATATTACATGTCCACAATTACTTTGATATTTGAAAACACTTCTCCTCTTCTACACGCATACCAATGTTTGCTTCACCATTACCAGTTGTCGCGAGCTATTTGTATTCCTTTGTAAGATGTTATTAATATTCAACATGGCTCGTTGTCAGGTCTTTAGATGTAGGTGTTTGGGTTTCTGACGAAGGCTGCAGATTTCGAATGTGTTCTTCTCTTTGCATTTGTTTTTCCTAATCTTTGCGAAATCGATAACTTCCTATAAATGAATGCAATATCAAAAATTAGAGAAAAAATTCAAGATCTTATATCTTCAAGCAGACCACAATTTCAATGCATTCGAAAGTTTGCGAGGTTGTCAAAATTTATGATTTTATAGAATTAATATACATGTACATAGATTTTATTAGAACATACATGTACATACGTACATGTACGTACATGTATGCATGCATGCACGTGCGCATGCATATATACAGTAGTTTTTCTAGTTTAGAATAGTCTTCCATTTCAGAATTATTTAAGTCTGATGCTTTAAAACTTTATCTTCCCGTGCCAATACAAATAAAACATGACAATAATAAACTCTAATCCTTCATCTTTTAACAATCTTACAATTTCATAATTTACTGAGTGCATGAATTAGTTCCTTAAAAGGGCTAATGCTCAATTTCCCGAAAAAACCACAATGTGAATTTGAGTATTCTGAAGAAAAAAAATCGAAAAGCCCCCTCATTTTCAAGTCGTAATTAAAGTATGAATAATCTTGAAGATCTACTTAAATTTGCCGCTTGATTTTAAAGATGAACGATCACATTTCTAAGCCTTTTATTTCAATCCAAATTTTATTCTTCAAATGCAATTCCACCCTTGTGAATAAAGGTTGTTTGGAACTGGTAAAATCGTTGTAAGACACAAAATAGGCCTCTTTTTCGTCGTTATAGAAAAACTAGATGTTGACCTTTAGAAAATTATTTTGTACGATATTTAAAGCAAACAAATTTAACTATATATATTGATATGTGAAAAAGGTAATAGATAATGTAGAGATAATAGATATAATATTCCCGCCTAAAAATACCATATCGGAACTTGAAAAACAACTCCACATACACATTCAGACATATGCATATTTAAATTTACACTTTCACAAAAAACGAATACAAAGAGACCGACATTGCATGTGACGTCAACTTACAAAAATATTCCCTTTCGGATTGATGCTCCATGTTGCTTTCTCATCTTTTTCGACTTTTCTGCAAAATAGTCATACCATATGAATTATAGGCTTTCTTTAGGGTAGATACCAGTGGTATGTTAGTTATTACATATCGTAGTCGTGAAAAATGCCCATTTATTGCTGTTTGTCTTTGCTTCGAGCGTGCAATTCTTTTATGCACATAACCAATAACGACTTTAATAGTCTATTAATATGAATTATCCTTATTTCATCAGCTTGAATGTTATAGTACATATATAGTAAAACTACAACCCCTCCCCTTCTTGTTTATCAATGTGTAGCATGTTACATATTATTACTAACCTTCTGAAACACCAACAATACATGGTAAGTATTTCCAACGCAACCACAGCCAGGAAAAGGGTCCGTTCAACACCCCAGCAACCACAGCCAGGAAAAGTAGTCCGTCCAAGAATCCAGCAACCACAGTCACGGACGCGAACCAGCGGGATGCAAGGATGTAAAGCAAACCAAACCACACCTTTTTGTTGTAAATACGCAAACGATAAATATCCCCGAATGTTTGTGAAAAACAATTATTAATGCTCAAGATTTATGATGGCTAATCCTTCCGAGAATATTATTATTTGGCTTTTCCATCTTCCTTTATATCACGGTAGGCGTCATGTTTTAAATGCCCA
Organism: Ostrea lurida; assembly: GCA_903981925.1. NCBI lineage: Eukaryota > Metazoa > Mollusca > Bivalvia > Ostreida > Ostreidae > Ostrea > Ostrea lurida. The sequence goes on from CAJDSM010039411.1 coordinate 21,680, forward strand.
GGTTAATAACAACACTGTCCATCCCTTAGTGCTTGTTGAATGGTTGGGTTGAAAATTTAAAGTTCACCGCGGATTATTGACCGCATAAAGAAGCGTATTAGGTCTGTTCTTATCAGGCAGTGTGGGTCAGTGGAATTGTATTGCCTGAACATAAATTTTATTATTTGAATAGTGTATCATTCACTTTGGCCGTAAACTGCTGCCCTTTCAGTGTGATAATAGTACAGTACACTTGGACAAATAAAATAAAATATGAAAGAAACTGACTCAGGTAAACTGACGGATTCCGGATGTTTACGTAGTGTGTTGAATAAAATGAGATATAACACACTCTTGTTGTTTCCACACCTTGTCGACATTTGATACTGTAAATTGGTTTTAAAGTTTTTTGGGGTTTTATTTTTATTCATTAGAACAAATATCAACAAGTTGTGATTTTAGGATGTTTCAGTATTGTTTTTTTTTTACTCTGTACACAGCTTGTTCGTTGAATAAAAATTCACAATGTAAAACTAACAAGGTGAATTCCTTCTTTGGACATTTAAAAGCAGTATGCCACAACATACCAAGCATATTAATTAGTATGATACATAATATACACAAATGACAAAAAAATAATTATGATTAATCAGTGCACATGCGATGCTAATTTTTCATTTTCTCTCAAATTAGTTATGAATTGATTATGCCAGGTTTGAAACTCGCTGTAAAATTAGCTGGACATGCAGGGCTATCTAAGTGTTAAAATTGTTAGCCCTGCCCGAAAGCCACTAGCCCTGCAATAAAGTTTGTTGGTATGCTAATTATTTTATCTTATTCAAACGATAATAGGATTAAAACTTATTTCATATCTTCGATCCCAATCATAAAAAATGTCGATGTTATTGCAACTTCAATACTGATTTTTATTAAAATACATCTAAATTTCTCTCAGCGAAAATGTTAACCCGGCCGGTCGGGCATGTGTTCGCCCGCGGCAGAATTTATGTGTATCGGGCGGTTGATTATTTCAAACACTGATTGTACATATTTACATGCAACAACAGTAACCATCAAATTATGCAATTATCATTTAATTTTATTTCACGTGATCACCTAGCGCCGATTCTCATTGGTTAAAACACCTTTTAAAATTGAGTGATTTTTCGATCAACGTACCTGAACAACAAGTAAAGTTTAATGAACATCATTTTGTTGTTGTAATATAAAATTAAATGATAAGAAATAAATCTTATATTTTTCGGGTGATATGCAGGTTATCACCGAGATTTAGATAATATTAGTCGTAAAACTGATGGATGTCAAAACATTTCTATTTCGTACTGGACAAGAAAATTAAATATCTGTCTCACATTACAAATTCATCACGCACTTTTGAACAGTACCATCACCATATGTCTCGGTGTCTGGTATACGGCTGTTTGATCCGAAGAATGCTTGTTCGCTGCCTGAACTTTATGTTCAGTCAAATTGAAAATAGTCGGACTGTATTATAGCAATATGCCAAATGGTATTTCACGTTTTGACAGCGAAAGAACTACATTTACCGAGAATCGTCTGATTGGTTAATATAATCCTGTGTTACATGTACCATTGTTTTAGCAAAGGAACCACAACGACTGAGGGATTAAGATG
>CAJDSM010039414.1:3309-23821 GCA_903981925.1 Ostrea lurida
TTGGATGTTTTTCTTTGATTGAAGAAAATGAATTTTAAACTCACGAAACTTAAAACAAATGGAACTAACACAAGACTATCACCTTTCTGCTGCAAAATTTTCTAACCTAACCGTCTCAAGAATCCGGTTACAATTTGTTTGACATATTTTTATTGTGAAATATCTACTTGCAGTGTAGAAAACCTCTACTTTAACTCTACGGTGTTTTAACGTCTCAGCCGTGAATTGCTCTTCTCAATAGATAGGTCACCAGCTTAAGCAAGAAGTGCTAAGATTTGTGACATAAGCATGGTGCTCAAAGCTGTAGCACTGATGGCTTCTTTTATCTTGCCACATCTACCGTGAAAAAGGGCTTCCATTTTTTAGGTCAAATCTGTGAAAGCCAAGAAACAGTCTAAGCGAATATCTATCGTTTGACGCAGCCGACGTGATTTGGATCAAACCCAGGACCACTCCAGATCATATGTCGAATCGATATGTTATGCAGTGAATTAGTATACGAAGAAACCAGATCTCCACTCTGCTTCATACATTAGATATTTTATCAACATAAATGCATAATGGCAAACTTGACAACTTAACTTTACGACAAAGGGAAGACTTAGCCTTCCATCTCAAAATTCCCATATTCAGGCAGGAACCGGTCGACTTACTCTTCCTAGGCACATGATCCCACCTCAGGTATATAGATCAGGAGTCCGTATTTGCCCGTCTCCTAGTTTTGTATTATTTGTAGGGAGTAACAAGATTGAATCACTGTTGTTGTCTTCACCTTTTCATTCGGACTATTCGGTGTGACTTCAGGCATACGAAACATCATTACCAAGACTTCGCTTACAAGCAGCGAGGTCAGAGACTCCTCGGAAATGTGGAACGAACAAAGTCTTTTCAGTTCTGAGATGTGCAGTAGTCCATATAATCAACAGAAAGACGAATCCATTACTGTGGGATCATCATTGTTCGCGAGGGACCAATATTCGTGGATTTCGTGGATCACTCTTACCCACGAATTTACGTCCTAGGAACATGTTTTTTTCCTTTTAACTTTATAGATAATTATGTCCGTTTGCATGAAATTTAATATCAATTACCACAAATTACGTCCCACGAATCAGCAAAACTTTGTTATCCACGAACATTGGCAGCCACGATTAAAATGATTCCCAGTATCTTAACTTGTCCACAAAGTGAGAAAAGAGAAATGAAAGTAACCATATACACCTAGCCGCGTCATTAGCAAAGAACCTGAAGAGGAACACGCACATTAATTAGTGATATTAGTATCACCAACAAAGACAACATACTCTTTCGGATTTTATACATTTCAAATGGAGAGGCTGCACACCATCTGCTGAAGAAATTGTTATATTAAGCGAGGGTAAGGCTGATTTTTAAGACAACCTTGAAATATATGCAGCCACCACCTGTAGGATTCACATTAATTCCATTGCGATGGAACACTGAAGGACTTAGAACATTTTTTGTTTTCTGCAACTACATGAACTACAATCAAGAGGTTTCGTGCTTCATTCAAAGCCAACTGGATTGAGAGGATTATTACATTTCGATCAAGACTGACAACGATGTACAATATCAGAGAAGGAGACGTCGCATACTTAGCAGAGAGGCCGTCAAACCAGGAGACTCCAAAACCATAGAATACAGAAACTTTGGGAAACCCTTCAATCAAAGGATATGTCTCCTCCTTGCTAGAACAATCAGGCAGACAGGCAGGATCATGCTTCCATTAGATGTGTCGGCGGGGTATCGTCAGCTGAAAGGCTCTAGATCTTTGTGAGTAGGATGCCAGCAGACGGACACGAACCTCAACAAATCTCAGGATCGGCTAGGTCTTACAAAACTTTCTCAGTCGTATTTTCGTTTAGCAATCGTCGTTTACTCACTTTTCACATGATTAACTTTTCAAAAAAAAATGCACCAACATAATTTTTTTCATTCAACTTGGCACAAGAGGCATCCCTAGATGAAGGGATTTCAGTTGGTTTGAATGAAGGACCACATCCTCTTTGATAGGGGAGATTACCGAGAATCATGACAATTGGATATTTGTTCTTGGTTGATGGCAACGACTTGTCGGAAATGAATAAATATTCCCGTAAGACTCATTTCATATAACGACATATGGCAAATTAAATAAGAAAATCCTACTGGAGACTTCGGCCATGTTATAAGTGTATATAAACTTATATAGCTTGATAAAACGCATACATTTATTCCTATATTGTACAAGATAATATTGAATCAATACAGTCAGAACATACTAGTATACATTGCATATCTTTAATTATGATGTTTTCCATCTTGTAATAACACACCAGAAAACAATGGTTTAATATGATTCACTAAATCATTCCTAGCTATGCGAAAATACATTTTAATACATATACATGTACAATCATATCTGTTCTGTCTGTCCGACGTGTCCGTCTATCGTGGGTATATGAGACGTGTCCGTCTATCGTGGGTACTATATGAGACGTGTCCGTCTATCGTGGGTATATATATGAGACGTGTCCGTCTATCGTGGTATTGTGGATGCCAAGTATGCGAAAAGAAAGACAACTCCTCTGTTCGTATCGGAATGTCTTGAATCCAAACTATAATACATGACGTATTTTTCTTTTATTGGAAAGCATTTGAAGTCCACAGTCCATCTACTTATGTAAATTAGTTTTCACAATTAAATTAATCACATACGGTCAATTTCTTAAGAAATAAGATATCATTTTAAATATTTATCGGGTATATAATACGGGTTGGTCACGTGATCAAATTCCATAACAGTATTTAACTTGCCAAAAAGGTGACCCATACCAGCGGGACGTCTGTGTACACCAAAGCTATAGGAAGATACACCCCCCCCCCCCCCCCCCGGGTTTCGCAAGAAGAACAAGAGGAAACACCATACCAACAACTTTTATAAATAATGGAACTCGAATGCTTATCATACAATTAAAATAAATGTAGATTCATATATGGCATGGACTTGCAATCGTACACGTAACCTAACCCAACCCCCAAGTCCTTTTACAATATATTACTAAAGACAAATTATCCATCAGTCAAACTGCATTTGGTTTGAAATTTGAAACGTCTATAACACAACTGATGTTTTCCTAAACTCCATCTAAGATACTTTAAAAATTACAAAATATTGGACGGAAAACATCAATTTTGAACTAATACGTGTGACGGAGTTCATTTAAAGAAAAGAAAAGAAAAACAAACAAAAAACCCCGTCATTTTAAACAAATTAGTGTTAGAAAATAAAATTGGATAACTGACGAATCGTAATAAGAAGATTGTATAATTTCGAGATCTTTCATGATGTTTGGGGCAGTGTATCTCAGATACACCAATGTAAAATTCCAAAACATTTACCTAAACTATCATGCATAGACTAGCATTTGTGCAGAAAATAATTTGAAATTTCACTTTTAATTTTACCTTTTCACAGGGCCGATTTTCACCTTTCATGGGCCTACTCCTTTATATACATTACAGTCAAAATTAAGTTACATGTACAATACACCGTAAACAATATATACATATATATGTGAAAATTGTTTTCAGTTCTAGTACGTAGGTTGACACCTTTGAGATAATCTGCTTTAAAATGTGAGAGGTTACTGTATGAAATGTAGAAGACCTTTAATGCAAGGAATAGTACATTGTATATCAACGCGCTCACTGGTTCACTTTCTGCTATCATTAATATCACATGTATTATATACCATTTCGTTCATTTGTGAAGTCGATACGATTCTTTAGCTACATGTACCTGCAAAACACACTGATGACCAAAACTCATTGAGCGAGATTGTTGTATTTCAAGGGTAACTAAAGTAAGTAATATCAATTATTATTTTGTCATATTATTTAAGAAATGAATCTTATGTTATTTTTTTTCTTGATGGTGTAGTGCATTTTAAAATGCAAAAGTTTTGCGTATTGAATCAGTTGAGAGGTGTATACACACCATATATGCAGGTGACTTTGGAATGTTGCTAGAGAAATGTAGGAAGTTGACGATGGAGAAGCCGAAATCGTCCCGTTGTTATAAAGTTGAGAACTTTGTTAGTTTGCCGTTAATTATGTCTATGTTCAATAAAATGTCATATAGTACGAAGCAGAAATGGATGACTCTGTGCATGGTGTCTTTTATGTCTAGTTCACTGGGATATATCGAATACAATAAAACGCTCTCTTTGTTATATAGCCGAGTTTATAGCGGGCTATGGAAATTTTTTCTGCGCACAATCTAGTTTCCTTCATGCATCACCCAATAAACCAACAAAGAAAGCATTTTATAATTTTTATTGTATATATTTATATTTTCGTGTATTTTCTAATACACTAGATTTAAGTACCAAAATATCATAATGTTGATCATTTCGTTACTTAAAATGGAACAGCCAATTCAACCTTTGATCTTGGAATTGCTCCATATATGGTAATGACCATGCGGAAAGGTGACACTACAAAACCGGATCCAACTAGTTTGCAACATTGGATGGTAAATGCCATTCTATTTCAAAGGAAAAATAGGAGAACAGATTCAGTGAATGTAAATATTATATATTGAAATGTCGAATTAAAAGCCACCGCTAGATATTTTTTCCCTAAATGTATAGCTTTTGAATAAAGAATGCGGTTTAAAAGATTTTTTTAGTCAGTGTTCTCCCGAGTGCAGTGATGGGTCCCAAACAAGTTTTTTAAAATTTCCCTACGTTGTCCTGCATGTAACTTTATTAAATCTGTATCTTTGACATTTGGTATTTTTATATCAATCGCAGTAATAAAGCCCCAAGGTGGGGCAACTGTATAACAAAGGGACGTAACTCAGTGAGGTATTGCTGATTAACGGAGGAGAAAGTGTTTAAATAATGTTTCGGTCATCCTTATTCCTAATCATTTTCTTCCTAAGAACACGGGGGGAGACAGTATCAATATGATCTAAACAATATGACAGTATTATAAGTACCCAAATTTATAATTCGGTTAATTCTCCGAAGATTAATTGTCTGAAAGAAAATCCCTGTCGTTTTCACTGCTGATACTAAGAGTCACGCGTCACTCAAGGGTATAATCACAGCCTAATATCCGCTTTTTTATTCAATATAATTTCTTAATTGAAGAGAATGTAGAAGATGGCGGAAATCGTGATGCTGAAACATTGGAAAATTTGTCTTCAATTATTTCTTAATAGCTCATTACGACATGAAGAAATTCTTCACTTTCTGCGAACACCTGCTTGTGAAGGGATATCCTCCGGGGTCTGCGGAATTCTCTGTTAATTTATCAATTAATGAGCAATTGTTTTCCGATACTTCCCAGTGATTATTGCTTGTGAGTGGATGAATTAGGGCATCTGTAAAATTGAATGCAAGACATCATTTGCATTATCTCAGAGTAGATATATTGCTTCTGACAATGTGGTCATCAGGTTTTCCCCCTTGGCGTCCATGAAAAAAAAATAATCTTCATTTGAAATCATGTACATCTTACGGTAATATTTGAAAAGTGTCAGGTTTGACCACGAATTCTCCACTTAATGAAAAATCAATTCAATTAATAATTAATCAAATTTGATAAGTGAACAAAGTACATGGTGTCAGTTGACGGGGAATAAAAGGCCGTGATAAGGCCAGTTTTACCTTAATTAGCGCGGGCACCTGCCATTAGTCCAGGCCGATGTTTACGACACACACGGGAGTCCGGAAGTTAACAGTTCAAGATACGGAGTGGCTCTGCATTAAATTTATCACAATCATTTCCATTAAAATCAATTTAATAAATTTGAATTTATGTCCTATGATAAATAATGAATGAATTTTGGGGCGTAAATTTATCCGGTGGGAAAATCTGTCGAGTGACCGTTCGGGTTTTATAATCTCATTATTCTCTGTAGAATCGCTGCGACATGCTTTCAGTCTGGCTATTCATAATCCCTATAAGTACATATGTAGCTTTCAACAAAGCTTATCGTCTTTATGAACAACATTATACAGAAAAGCGATATGAATGTATCTTTTTTCTTCAAATGACCACACAACTAATTTAAGTTAGTTAAAAAAAAAAACACCTGCTAAAAACTATTGTATAATACTTTTTTCTAGTACGACCTTGAAGTGCACATGGTACTTGTACTGAAGATTCCAAATAGTGTTTCTTCTCAACGTCAAGAAAAAAAGTGAAAAGCAAATGTTAAGTGTTTAATAAAATGATATTTATTTTTCGCACAGCCCAAAAAAATAATAATAATAATAAAATAAAATAAATAAATATAAAATTGACTAAATAGTTCTGCCCAAATGTTCTCGTCGAGAATTGTAAGGTTTGTTTGCAAAAATGGCCATTTTCTCTTGTTCGTTGAAACATAAAAAAAATGCTTTTGGTAGTTGCTATGAATAAGACTAAAGTGTCACTTTTATTACATTTCAATTCTTAAGATTGAAAATCCTGTAAAATTGTTAAGTCTCACGTAAATTCAATCACCAGCAAATCGTCTTCCTTGCATTGAATATAATTTCGACCAATAAAATGATAATTTTTACACCATACATCATTTAGAGAGAGAGAGAGAGAGAGAGAGAGAGAGAGAGAGAGAGAGAGAGAGAGAGAGAGAGAGAGAGAGAGAGAGAGAGAATCATTCGAAAACCCAACAATTTTTAAAAGCAGTACAAAGAATTCTTTTCCAGATTTACGTATTCGTTGTTAACATCCATCTCTATAAATTTTCTTTTATTGAATAAATACCAAATACAACAACCTGTGTTGTGCACAACATATTACATATAAGCCAAATTAATATGCACTAAATATTTCAAAAATGATAAAAAATGATTTGAAAAGTATTGCACTGCCGTCTTGTGTTGCACCTCTTTTATCAAGGGGTCAGGGGTCGATTGATGTCCTCGGTGCGTTCAGTTGACTCTCGGGCACATTTTTGTCTCAGATTTCCTATCATGGAGTTTCTATCGTTCTCCAAAACAGGTGAAAACGACACACGCTCCGAACTTGCCTTTGATTTGACACTCAGTTCTGCCAACAGATTCTGGAATGAAATGTCCGGAGTAGGGGGCGATAGCTTTACTAAGTTCGGTGGGTACATCAGTCCACGCATGGCCAGACTGTATAGGTCCGGCGACATCAACTGCTGTGATCCGTACAAACTAGAAACATGAGGCAACTGCCCAAATGTGCGTGTATTCCTACTTTGCATCTGAGTGTGATAAGCTTTCAATAAAAGATCCGTGTAGCTTTGAGAGGATGGGACAATTGGGCGTGGTCCTAGCGCTATGCCTGGGGTGGGATACCCCATATAAGGACTGTAGGGGTGACATTGAGGCCCCACCTTCTCCTTCTTTCTCCACTTTGCTCTGCGATTTTGGAACCAGACCTGAATAAGATGAGTAGCTTTTGTAAAGTTGAGAATCTCCCATGCAAAAGTCAAGAACATATTTGGCAATAGAATAAACAGATTTTTATATTCAGTTCTGTTTCCATATTTCCTTTGATCTATGTGCACTTTATGACTTAAAACATTTTCATTGAGTTCTGATTTAGTTATGAGAGTCTATAGATGAATTGTCATTGACTGACTCGTCCCACTTAATTTCCAAAAAACGCCGAAGCGTTCGTTGATACCGCGACACGAAAAATTACACCTTGTTTAAACAGATCTAATTAAATTCTGAAAATGTTTTTAAAATCATCACTATCCCCTCAGCAAACAAATTAATAATTGGAAGCGTCAATTTGAAAATTACTATGAGTGTTCTTTAATGGCGCTGACATGTTTGATTGCAAGTATCAATGTCTTCGAAAATCCAAACCTCTTCCTATATTAGCGGCGTTTTGGTACTTGAAATGAGTGTGTTTTTGTCCGTAAGAGAGCTCTTGATTAGGTGAAGTGATGAATTCGGTATATTAGTCATGTACTAAAGGGAATTTGTTCTGGAAATCTCCGGACCTAGGGAAGCGTTTGAAAAGCTGTTTAAACAAGAGCAGGCGATCAAGAGGTCCACGAAATATCCTCTGTTTTTCCTTCGCAAACATTCCATTTTTAGGGTTACTTTCCATTTAATCTTGCATCCTTTAAAGTGTGATTTTTAAACAAAATATGATTTTAATCTAATTGTACATTTATTTTGAGAAGGAGTCACTTCTGATCCAATTCAAGTCCTATATTATGCATGTACAATGCAACACTCTTGGACTTCAGCGGCACTGAGCCAGAGTACCAGCAAGGCCGCATACCACAGAAAGGAACGCTTTATCTTCTCCGGTCTACGAGCCCCTTAAAAACCAGGCTTTAGAAATAGGGTTTTATAAAGGAAATCCTTTTAAAAGTAATCGAAATCATCTAAACTATTATTAACAAACTTTGATATTTCGAAAATTGGTTTTACGAACAAAAGAGGCAGAATGATTTTTAAAAAAATAAAGTTTTACCTGAACCCTAGCTTCTGTGAGATCTATTCTCATGGCCAGTTCTTCTCTACAAAACATTTATTATACAGGAATATAGTAAAGCATCAACATGTAAATACTTTATCACATACTATACAATCATATCTTAAGTATATCCATATACAGTGTTAATAATGTAAACTTACATTGATAAAAGTAAGCTACGTGGAAAGAACGCACAATATTTATTATTATGTGAAACAGCAGCTGATCAGTCTGAATTATAAGTTCATACCTCATAAAAACATCCGGGTAGTGTGTTTTCTGAAACGCCCTTTCTAACTCCTCAAGCTGAAAGCTAGTGAACGTTGTTCTGTACCGACGCTGTTTCCGTTTCCCATAATCCTCCAGGTCCCTGTCACCATAAAGCTCCGCGGCGGACCGGAAGTCAATAGGAGAACCATTCATTTGCACTCTTCTTGACATATGGTCGCCTTCTTTAGTTGTGTCGTCGTCACTGCTTGAGGGTTTTTCGTATTTTATGTCGCTCACACCAGTTGTGTCTTCACTCCCATTAACTGCTACATCCGGGGACTGAGGATACGTGTTTGGTATGAAATTCTGAGGTACCTCTGTGTTTTCTCCCTTCCCTTCGTTAGTCCGACAGTCTGTATTATAACAAGAGGTGGTCAAATGCATGTAAAAGTTGTTTCTCAAGTATTAAAGAGTGTGTATGGATTAGACGTATGATTAAATCATCATGTGCATCATAGTCTTCATTGGAAAAATTTCAAACATAGCTCAATAAGGTTACCATCAGTATGTATAGATAAAAGATAAAATGTGTGCAAATGATTCTTCTAACCTCCTGAATGTCTCTGTCGAAAATTAATTGAGGCTGTCGAAAATTAATTGTTACCGGTATCCTTTAATTGTTTGTGCCCCGATCTAACAGACACCCTTGGTTTAGTTTGTAACTCTTGTGTGCAAATATGAAATTATTACCAAAATTGATTTCTTTGAAAAGGTTATAGTAATTTAATTGGCGTATAATTGGCCATTTGCAGCATTAGTTAAAATCTTAATCGTAATGAGCAAATACTGATGCTGCTTGGATAATTTTTCAACAATTCTGCAAATACTACAGGTCTTGTTACTGTAAAAAATGACAGGGTTTTGTTTACACATTTCATTACAGGTAATGATTAGCAAACCCTTCAGACAATTTCTATTTGATTTATCAATTTTGTCCAATTGTGGGTACCATTACAATGTGTTTTATTTGCAAATGAATAATTTATTTAATATGACTCGGGTTTTTCTGTGTAACAAGGAAAATATCGAAAAGCAAATGATTATACATGTACTTTCGCAAGCTGTGTACATGTTTTAAGTACCATTGCTATTAAGTAAAAACCTTTTTAATTGGAATATTTCCCGTAACCCCGAGTTCGATGTAAAATCAATTCGAGCATCACAGGATTCAGATATCGATTACCGGGCGTTTTTAAAACTATGAAAATTGTTTGGATATACTAAGAAACTAACGATCTGAAGTCTACTAAGAAATAAAAAAAAAAAAAAAAAAAATCTGACAAAGAAACTAATTCCACGCTTCGGGATTAATTTCAACTTTAAGGTTTAAAATAAATATCATTAATACAGATTATTACGAACCCGAATAAGCGTAAACTGTTTGATTACAAGCCCCTGCATTTTCATCACACCATATCTAAACCACTAAAATCTAAAATGAGCACGGTCTGTTCTGGGATAAATTCTGCTGACTCGGTTTTTGTGTGTTTATGAAGTGAAAAGAAATTTAATTTAAACTGTTCAGTATTTTATAAATAAATAATCACATTATTACTAAAAATGGTTGTTTCAAATCAAATGAATAATCGTGTGTAATAAATGTGCAATTTTCGATAATAAATTATGGATAGTAATTTTCTATAATATCAGAAACAGAAATCCGTTTCTCGTGTTTATTCCATTCAGTCCCGGAAGTATCTATGTTTATAGAACATTTTGTTTTATCGTGATATGATCGAAATATAAGAGATGTGAATATTTAACCGCTAAACTAATGATTAAAATTGTAAGATCAATACAGAGTAAGATCTCAAAATAATTTTTATTCAATAACATCGTGACATTTCATTTTCATTTTGACACCACAAGAAACTGCTAACAATCAAATATATAAATGATGTAGAGACACGAAGCTGCTAACAATAAAAATATATAAATGATGTAAAGACCTCAAACAAGTATTTTAATTACTTAGAAATCAGCGATTTTATCTCGTAAAATTGCATTCATATCGCCAACACCTAAATGGATGGTGAAATATGAGAATTGCGGTGCTTATCCGTGACCATCGCAGAGTCTCGGGCTTTTCTGACAAATCGAAAACCAGCCACGAATTCGACTATTTTATGATAACCTCATTTTGATGAAAATAAAAGTTCATGTATAGAAAATTACTGCAATTACTGGAGGAAATTTTCCAGCCACGCGCGGAAAAAAAGAACATATATACGGTGAGTGATTCTGTAAAAGCAATATACCTTCTACAGTAACTGTATTTCCATTCCAATATATCTAGTGGTTATATCTAGGATAAGGTTTCCTCTACCTGACCCCCTTTTCCCCATTCAGGTCAAAGTAAATTCCCAAATAATGTCATTATCCACAATTTAAAATACTGACTTTAAATTTAGTTCATCGAATTATTGCGTTTTACAACCTTGTGACATGTACGAGCACATGGTTGAGAATAATGACAAATGGATTATATTATCAATCGAGAAACTGCACTTTGTACCGACATCTCCCTAGTATAAATATTTGTATACATAATGCATTGTATCATCCCATTTCGCACATGTATAGTGAGCGGTGGCATAAACAAACACAGCGTATGTAAATTCCGCGATGTTAATAAAATTGAAGACGAATAATCATTTTTTTTTTTAAACTTTTTTATTTTTGATCACCATATATCAGAAATATATTACAGTAGTAGAGACAGAAAGAACAAATTAACTGACTGAAAATATGTGTGTTTTAAGTAGAAGAGAGAGAGAGAGAGAGAAGAGAGAAGAGAGAGAGAGGAGAGAGAGAGAGAAGAGAGAGAGAGAGAGAAGAAGAGAGAGATAGAGAGAGAAAACAATTGATTCCACCTGTTCCCCCCCCACTGGTATCAAATTTTTTCCTTTTCAACCATTTTTATATGAGATAAATTTTTGTGTTTCATAAAATAGTTTCATGTGTGAATACTTGCTGCCTGCAAGTTCAAGGATTTCTCAGCGCACCTTGTTGTATACACAATGTATTTAAGCCATAAACAATAATATTTTTGTACAATGCTGGTTGTTTTCAATAAAACCCAAGAATAAAGATTTTTTTGTAATAGCTATTTTGAGAGTCCTTGTCTCGTAGAAAAGACTCAAATCACTAAGGAGAGTTTTGTAAAAAATGCACTTCCCATACAAATATGTTCAATACGATCCTCTCAGAGTGACAAAGATTGCAAGTACTTTGAATTTACTTTTTTTATTGTGAATAGAAAGGTTGTAGCTAAGATGGCGATAATAATTCTGCTATTGAAACATTGGATTTTTACTGAAGACGAAATATCATAATATTCGTTTGTCCCACTTCAAATAAAAAACTAGTAGAAAAACTGTATGGTCAGCAAGGCGCCCGCCGAGGCTATCAAAGGGAAAGTGACATCGTGTATGAAGGTGCTGTGAACCAAGAAATTATACACTTCTGCTCTTCTTGCAGAGCTACAATTATGCAAAGTATCAAAACGTACAATAAAAACTTTTTGAGTTATCGCATCACAACAAAAAATGTTGACGAACAGACGGACTGACAACAAGGTGCTGTGCCGCTGGGACCCAGAATTTATACACTTCTGCCATTTATTGTAGGGTACAAAATGTGCAAAGTGTTAGAACTGTACGATAAAAACTTTTTGAGTTATCAAATCACATCGAAAATGTTGACGGACGGACAGAAGCCATAATTTATACACTTTTGCCTCTTATTGTAGAGTACAATTGTGCAAAGATTCAAAACTGTACGATAAAAACTTTTTTGAGTTATCGCATCACAACTTCTGGGTTATCGCATCACGACGAAAATGTTGACGAACGGACGGGCAGACGGAACCCAGAATTATACACTTCTGCCTCTTATTGTAGAGTACAATTGTGCAAAGTTTCAAAACTGTACGATAAAAACTTTTGAGTTATCGCATCACAACTCAGCTATCGCATCAAGACGAAAATGTTGACGGACAGACGAATGGACAGGCGGACGGAACACCAGAATTTATACACTTCTGCCTCTTATTGTAGAGTACAATTGTTGCGCAAAGTTCAAAATTGTACGATCAAAACTTTTTGAGTTATCGCGTCACAACTAAATGTTTGACGGACGGACGGACATCTGGACGGACGGACGGACAATGCGATTACTATAGGCACCCGCATTTCATGCGGGGCCCTAATTAAGACACGAATTCATCAAAAAGTTTTTATTTTCAACAAAATACGTATTTCAAAGCTTGTTAAATTACTGAGTTAAAATAAATTGTATAAACTGGGAGAGTATTTACAAATCGTAAGCAACAAAATATGAGTATGTTGATTCTTCTTAAGAAATGACTGTTATAATTTTCAAGTTTATCGGAGATTGAACTATATTGCCTATTTGCAAACTATATAATCCGCGTAGGCATATAACCTACAATATGTGTATCCTTTGCATTCCTATAATTATATCAATAGAAGAGTTTTAACCCCCCCCTTCTCCCTTATCTAGTTTTATGCAATTCAATATAAAAACAGACCATTGGTACAGTGAGATACAAACGATCTACAAATCCAGCTTACAGGCAGGGGTGATGAAAAATAAACATATGTATATATACACGGGCGTTAGATATTACTTCCGGAAGAGCAGACAGCACTATAAATTTCTTGACTGATTTTGCCAGGGAAACATGTAATCCGATAAGTTATAAGTACATACAAATTAACACCTTTTTGTCAATACAGTGTGTACTCTGTTTGGTAATCTTGAATAACAAAATATACGTGATGTGAGAAAATGTCATATATTAATGTAAATGACAGAAAATATGTAATGGAAAATACAACCAAGATATACATGAAGCATCATATAATAAACATACGTAGATAATATCTACAGTTAGGGCATAAATGTATATAACCCATCAAAGATGGGGGAAGTTAATGTCCCTCCCCTCCCCCAAATCGGTTTCAAAGTACATTTATTTTCTTATCTTTTAATTTCGTGTATCTAACTGACCGCATCAATTTAAATCTGCGTTAGGGTGGGGGTGGGGAAATCTTTTTGAGTCTGGACCTATCCAGCCATTAATTCTAGAAGCTTCTAATCTTGTGCGCTTCTTAGCGCCCTCTGAATGCAATAGGCTTATTCACAAGTATACAAATTAACACCTTTCTAGCAATCCCCCATTGTTGATTCCAAGTGACACCAGATGATAATTAATGATACCCCAGGGAAGGCTTACATACTAGGGTGCAGTATATGTCTACACATATGTACGTGTCCTGCGTGACCACACGTATGACCATGTTAACCAACCAGATATTATATTCTGATTTTTAATTTATCTAAATTTTCACTTTACCTACCTTGTAAACACAATTATATCAAATTCCTGCATGAGTTGTAAATTTTCTATTTCCTACTGATAACAAATATCCGGATGTATTTGTATAACATTTGCAACAAACAAGCCCCATCCCCCTCCCCGAACATAATGGAAAAGGAAACAAAATTTATGTACCTGAATAGACCGATCTCTTGTGCAGCCTGTAATGAAGTTTTAAATTCTTATTTTATATTTGATTCTTAGGTAATACATGTAATATCAAATAATCAAATTTTGCACACGGTCTCCCTATCAGTTCTATTACAATTTTCAAGGTTCATATCCGTGTAAACCCAAATTTTACGGTTCATACCGTATAGACTGAACTTTGAGTACGTCACAGTTCTACATGTCAGACAAAATGATCGAAGCGTTATTGACGTCAGTTGAAGTTAAATTCCTACGACATGAACTTTCACATTTGTTTTATTATGCAGAACTTCTAAATACAGTTTAGCGGATTATATAGTTTGAAAATAAGCAACATTAGATCAATCTCCGATAAACTTTAAAATTATATTCAGTCATTTCTTAAATGTTCAGGGCAGACGGAGTAAATGATATTCTTAGAAAACGCGGGTTTGATAGCATTGTGAATTTTATTCTGGCATAGTACTTTCACAATAAATGTATTTTCTTCATAAATTCTGATAAAATGTTTTCGTTATTTTCAATTTTGACCAACATCACATTGATTCAGAACGATGACATAGGCATTCTGCCACAGTACATACATGTACCTGTAGTGCATTACACAATTCCTTCATACACATACATGTAGTAGATTCATCTAGGGCATTTACTCGTACATGACAGAAGAAAAAAAGTGTTTGTCCAAAGCTATTATTTATATTTTCTGAAAGGAAATCGATCTAAAAATTGGTGATTTACTTGAAAATTAAAAGTCGCGTCATATTTGATGACATGGACTCCAAATGATGTATAATATTAGAGAAATTGTGGGAACTGTATTTTAAAAAAAAAATACATGACGATACATGCTTGAATGCTAATTTTGTCAAAGATTTGAAAAGACGGTCATGTTTTGTGGCAAACCTTTCTGAGTGGCACGCCCTTGCGCATCGGGATGGTTTTAAATTGAAATCTTCACTTAACACCGTGCATATGTTTCCATGCGTTTGACAAACTTTACCATTGTGGGTTTTGATAAAATTTGTAAACATTTCCTACATGATACATCATAGGATTTTTGTCATTTGAACGTCTTTTTTCCCCCTTCCCCCTGCCCGCCTGCAACATGATGGCAATGTGTTTATAATACAGAATAACAAACATTTCATCAATGATTTATTACTGATAAAACACGGGTAAAACAAACATTTATTTAATATAATATATCAATATAATGCGTAATATTTTTTTAATGATATTACCCGTTGTCAAGTGATGTTTTCCGCTGCTAGATACTATCATTCTGAAGGGCGTGGCTATTATACATGTACTCGGACCAGGAAACGTGTTTTTAAAAAGCCCAAACTTTTCTCGACCAATCAAATATGAATACAGTGTAAAAAAAAAAAAAAAATACGTATGTATTAATAATAATTTTAGGACTGTCAATTTACGGGAAAAGATAACGCTAAAAAAGGTACACGTGTTTTAACGAGAAATAACACCCCAGAGAAATCTGATATACTAATAAAGTTTCAATTTTAACCCATTAAAGTGAAAAATGCAGTTTTAGTTTAAAGTAAATTGGGGGGGGGGGGGGATTCTTAAATTCCTAACGCACACGTAACATAAGTTTGTGTACAGCGAATTACAATTTGCTTTCTCTTAAATGCCATTTATAAACTTTTCAAATTGTTGAAAAGAAGAATACAGGAAGTTGATTTAACTATTCGACTTTTCCCGGAAAAATTGGTCTTTGCTACGTGTAATTCTTTTTTTTTGTTACTCAAATTGATCCTTCATATGAAACAATTATAACACGGTGTATTCACTTTATGGAGAGGACGATGTAGAATTTAGACCTGGTGTCCTATCCAAAATGATACCGGTGTATGTGCGACGTTTCGAATCAATTTGCTACTTTATCAACTCCAGCTTCTGTATATGATGACAAAACCCCATTCATGCCACAGGGAATTTGATATATCGCATGGTCATAGTTTTTCAAATTGATTACAACAATTTTAAAAATGTTGTTGGAAGGAATACACACACGTGTCCCTCATAAGAAGTAGAGGAGTTATCTTTCTAGAGTTCTGCTTTGACTAATTCGAGTCACTAGACGTCCCTGTCGCCATCAAATTGGGCATCGTGATATTTTAAGAATACGTGGTTCAAATTATTTTCAAGAGACTTGTTTCATCTTGTAAATAATTAAATTAATTTGTGTATACGAATTACAAAATGTCATATACTGAAAGGGGTTTTAATTTCGCGGGCTAAAATTTCGCGATTTTATTCTTTTAACATTTCGCGATGGTTTTAATTTCGCAGATAGTAAATATTCTAAGCTGGAATCATATACCCAAACACATTGAAGAGCACTTCGCGATGGTTTTATTTTCGCGATAGTTGGTATTATCACGAATTTAGCGAAAATAAAACCCACGCGAACCCCCCCCCCCCCCCTTACAGTAAACTGACAACAATTTTGTAGGCGTTGAGTTGACTTTAAACTGTGCGAGAACAAAGTGACGGTTAGTGTCTCCATCGACAAAGTCAGACCACTTTATATCATATGTAATGTTAGTAATAAATAGTTAAACTGAATTACAGTGAATTATGGATCAATTTATCACCATAAATCTGGATCAGTAAGTTCTTTACGGCTGATGGAGACTGGCGCATGCATAAGACCTTTTATCACCGTGTAGGTTTCCTTGCTAATTTGAAATGTCATTCATGTCGAATTCTCAGTCAATGATAATGAATGATAATTAATGAATAAAGAGAGCGATGTATAATCCGACATAAAATTGGGTATCGAAAAAAAAAGAAAGAAGATTAAATCGGGGAGAAATCAAATGACGTCACCTTAATACTGTAATGTCGCTCTGTTAGTATTATAACTAGGTGGGTTAAAGGTTGAACGAATATCATTAGAGTCTTTACTTCTAATGCTTCTCCCTCTCCCCCACTTTCGCGTTATAGCAGTTTCATTTAAGCATTGAATTCGTTATTTCTTGGAATGTCGTCGGTGGTAATATCAGCACCTGGCCGTGCCAACAAATTGAAAACCACCGACGACATCCAAAAATAAGAATTCAATGGCTTATATTTAACATTTCCTCAATTTTATATTTTATAAATGTTAGATTTTATTTATTTTAATTCAAAATTTTGGGCCTTTCAAAAACTGGTGTGCGCAATAAATGGAAGAGCCGAAAATCAGCCATTGTACTACTACATAATTATCAGTGCATTTGAGTATTACTATCTTCCAACTAATACATTGAAATTAGGCTGGAGGTTTTCATCCATCTTTTATTATTTTCTATTTACTACATATACATATAGCAGATTACAAGTACAGATGTATATGTAGTTCCAGATGTGTATTCATACGCCGTGATTCGGTTTAGAGTGTGTTATAGGAATTTGAATGCTCTTCATTTCCAGTGCATTTCAATGATGAGAAATACACTGAATGTAAATATTTGTAGATGAAGCTGATGAAACACGTAAGCATCATGCATCAAATTAGCTCAGTACAGGAAACTGATCGAGTTAATTATAGATTATACTGACCATTTCCATTAAGGAGGCAGTGCATTGGATTTATCTATATATTTACCTAAGTGTACTACTTGTAATAGTCTGCATTCTTTCCATGACTAAACTTTTTGCTTTTTCTGCCGTTGTATAATTTCAAGTACCTATATAAGGTATCGTCAAAGTTTCCTTGCAGGAATAACTCCTGTCTTGTGCACTCACCCGCGGCTAAAAGTGTATCAAATTACGAGATCTGAAATAAGGAAAATTACAGTAGCCTCGATTATGTAGGAAATTGTTTAGACCGAATGGTGTTAGTTTGTGGAATTCCTTGAAATCAGAAATCAGAAATCAAGGGAAGCAACTTAAAACAGCCAGATTCGGGAAAAGAGCATCACCGGAAACTTCTCCAAACCTTTGAGTTATTTTTCATTTGGTAATCCACACCAAATCTTACATATCTGTTCGCTACATATTTATAAATACAATGTATATACAGATGTAAACGCACAGATACTCCTTAATGTTTTATAAGGAAATCCGAATTCAATTTTTCTTCTTTGTTGAAAAAAAAAATTCTACCCCGAAAAACAGTCCTTCTAATAATTTTTTTTCGATCTTAATAAAATATTTTTGAAACAAACGATGATGTGTCTAATCATGTAAATTATATTTTTCTCAATTTTCGTGAATCAAGCATTGAACTGTTTAACGGATGCAAACTTTACACAGTGTTTCTATGTATCATGTAAATTATTTTTTTCCCTCAATTTGGATGCAAACTCAACACAGTATTTCTTTGCATGGCAAATTTGCACGTTCATATTACGTTGTACATGTACATAAGGCTTTCACAGCTGTGACCTTTACTACAGAACTCATATTATCTGTAAACAAATTGCTTTTATAAAATAAAATATAATTCAAACAAACACAGTTATTTTTTTTTTAAAATACACCAACTATACACTTCATTGAACTTGAATCCTTATTACGACATTGCCCAAGAGAAGCATGCTTAATACAGTCAGTGACTTAATGAAATCCAATATATGGATATCGTATGTCAAATCTAAATATTACGTACTTGTATAATTAGAGACGGTTATGTTAGAGCATTGCATGTTTCACCTACCGTGTAATTTTTAATATAATTTAGATTATTACAAAAGCCATATTACATCCAAAATTGACATTCGATGTAATAGTTAACAGTCTCCTTTAGTTATGTAAATAAATATCACTGAGAATGTATCGGAGGAGAATGCCATTGAAATGGAAAAATGAATAAAAATACGACCACGATTATCAGTAATACTTTTATATCCCTTTTAAAGCTAACTGCCTAGTTTGGTAGCTCAGTAGGTTAACATATCAACTACTGAGCCAGAGATTGTGGGTTCGATCCGAGCAAGATTTGCATCATTTTCTACCAAAATTGTATTTTTAATTAAATAAGGTAAAGGTATCACTGTACAACCCCCCCCCCCCCTTTCACTTTACATCCATACCAGATTTCTCAAGTGTGTTATATTCCCCATTAAGAACAATAAAGTGTCACACACAAACACATCATACTCACCCGTCCACGCACAAACACCACACAGTTCATGTATATATATATATATATATATATATCTATATCTATATCTAAATATTATATATATATTCCCTTTCCTAGAACGCTACCAACGCACATTACAACAAAATACTACTCACCCGATCGCCCCGCTCCTATCAGGCTGTCGATGTCGTAGGACCTTCTTTTCACACAGAGATCCATTGGCCTACGTAAGTGTTTTCAGAAGAAAAAAAAAAGAGGAGAAAACTTCAAGAAAAAAAAATAACTCGGTGCCTAAAACAACTGAGATCTAATAGGATAATTAAAGCAGAAAAACGAGGCTATCAAATTTGTCAGTTAGGAAATTAAGACGGGTGGGATCTCTACTTCGAGTCGACCACCAACTAGATGGATATTAATTGACATAACTTGATAATCACAACGAATAAATCCCTCTGTCAAGACATTATCTCGTGCAAGAAAACTGACATGTTTAATTTTCGCAAATAGCCAATGAGATCAAACATTAATAAAAGTTCGACCTCTCTCAGTTCGGTTGATATTGTCGATGGCACGTGGACAGGCAACAGGCTCCGCCCATCTAATTTATTATCAGTAGTATAAATATTTAAACTTCAAATTCGTTCTGTGTTGATTCTCAACACGTGTTATCAACCTTGTAAAAGGATCACATCGAGGAAGCATCGACGAAATGCAGAAATTGGATAATAAGAGTAATTGCTCTTTTTAATGAGACTGAAAGGGTTCCGCCATGAGGGGCCTGTTGAATTAAACATTTTGATTTCTTTTTTAGAAAAAAAAATCGGCAGAGAAATTGTTCCCCACAGACCCGTTTCGTTGTATCTTAAAAATACTGCGAACGGTATATTTTCAACGGCTCTCTTTCATCTGACTGTCTCTTTGTATATCATGAATGGATTTATATTATGAATGGACTTGTTATATTTTGGTTCATTTCATGACAAGTTTTGTACAGATGCCAATCCCAAATGAATGACATTACAACATTTTCCATCATTTAGTCCAGTCAATGGTTGGTACAAATGAATATGAGTTATATTTATCAATCATGCTTAAAGTATGGGTGGGGG
>CAJDSM010039423.1:261-16571 GCA_903981925.1 Ostrea lurida
GACTATATCCTATCAATATTGACTACGCTCTGTCATTCTATAAATGCGAAACAATCGATAGCCTAGCAGAATACTTGGATTTATACTTTATAGTCGAACGATTGTCGAATACTCGGTTCGTTTTCACATTTCACCGTTTATCCATCATAAGATCTTTCAAAGTTGAATACTAGTATACGGTCCGAATTTCGAAAGAAAAAAATCAAACTCGTAAAACCATTGACAAATCTTATTACTGTTACGTAATTATGAGACTGTATAGCATGTCATACATTGTTTAAATCAGAACTATATAGCGATAGTCGAGTACTTGTTGACATCCATACTACGTATATATAAAATATTTAATCTGTGGTCTGATTATGTTTATTCAAAGCTGAAAAGGCGTTCCACGAGCAGATGTCTGTGCAGGAAATCACCAACGCCTGTTTCGAGCCCAACAACCAGATGGTGAAGTGCGATCCGCGCCACGGGAAGTACATGGCGTGTTGCATGTTGTATCGCGGTGACGTAGTGCCCAAAGACGTCAACGTCGCGATCGCCGCCATTAAAACCAAGCGATCCATAGAGTTCGTTGACTGGTGCCCTACGGGATTCAAAGTGGGCATCAACTACCAACCCCCTACCATAGTACCGGGTACTTGTATTTATAATGACCCTTTAAAGGGGCATGGACACGTTTTGAACTAAAAATGTTCACATTTTAGATAGCCAATTTTAATTTTTACAATGCTTGACTAATTAAGGAAAAATTTTAACGTCATATGTTGACTTCCAGTGAGATTATCAGTACTTACAGTTCTTGTTATGATAACAAGGCCAGGAAGCCCCATGATCTTGGCTTACGATATATGATATGCTAACTAAACGTTCCCTTTTTAAAGAATCAAATTAGAAATTCATATCTACAACACAATTAAACAGTGTCTAGTGTTTCTCGCATCTAATATTGTTTTAAACCATGATAATTTTTCTACGAAAGCAATCTTTTTGTAAACATAACAGGGTTCGAAGCCTTGTTTCACTGACGCGAAGATTTTAGTGGCGCTGAAAATTCTTCCCTGTATCAACATCTGACTTTCAAGTTTTTGCTGAATTGAACTAGAATAACTTAGTTAAAGCATTTAAACATCAAAATGGCAATCTAAAATTAACATTTTAGTTCAAACGTGTCCCATCGTCCCCTTTAATGCACTTTTCCCCCCGCTCATCTATTTGTGATGATGTTAGAAAGTGTTCATGAGGAAAAGAAAAAAAAATCAATAGAATATTGAAATTTAAAGGCAACACTTTATGATGTTTCGGGGATTAGATATTTGTGCTTGAATATGTCACATATATATATTCTGTTATCATTATGCCGGACTGTGGCGTGCAGATTAGAGAACTTTACAGTCACTTTAGCAAATAATTGGCACCATCACGTGACATAAATCCGGGGTATTAGCATGTGAAATTAACATTTTATAAATGCTTCGTAATATGCAGTAGAATCTTGACCTTAGGGAAATCTCCTGATGCCAGATAGTGTTTTTATATGTTTAAAAGACATCACTTTCTTTTGCTTTCATTCAACGTGCAGGTGTATTAATCTCGATTGAATCTCCAAACACCTGCATTTAATAAGTTTTTTCTTCAAATAATGTGTTTTAATGCATTTCAAATTTCCATGATGTATTTATAGGTGTGTTTGCATGTTTACATATTCTGATACGAGTTTTCGTACATTTATAATTTTTGAAATCCGAACAAGCATTCTTACTTAAAAATATATAAAAGTATACAATAATGATTTTTTTTTTATAAAGTGGGTACTTAAAATTGCTTCTTCTGCTTCCATTTTTAAACAAAAGATGCCATATTACAATTCAGGAAATAGTTGAGAATGTTACTTAGGCCTTAAAAAAATATATAGCGACCGATTTGATGCTTGTGGCCGTGTTGTCCATTGTAATATACATGTTAGAATTTGATATATATACGATTGCTGACCTTGAGCTTGCATTGGTTACCTAGGTGATGATCTCGCGCAGGTCAAGCGAGCCGTGTGTATGCTGAGTAACACCACCGCCATAGCGGAGGCGTGGTCCAGACTGGACCATAAGTTCGACCTGATGTACTCTAAGCGGGCCTTTGTCCATTGGTACGTCGGTGAAGGTGAGTCTGGCAAACTTTTGATTTCATCCCCCCCCCCCTTCTCCCCTATCGAAGTTCAGAGACATGTTATAATAGTGTATGATTTTGTCCGTCTTCTTATCTGTCTGCAGCTTTGATAACGTTTGACCTATACTTGTAAGATTTGGCGATCTCCTGAACTAAAGGGCCAAAGATATAGGTGACTGCATACACCAAGGTCAAGGACGTTGTCACAACTGCTTGTAGCCAGGATTTCACAAATGATTATCATCTATAGAAATATCAGAAACAGTGATTAAGTAATTTGCCATCAGCTTTTAGTTTTAAGGTGGAATGATACACCAGAGAAATTTGACATGGATGAAAGTAGAGGATATGTTAAACAATATTTTGAAAATTAAAAAAAAATAATTCACTCTATTTCGTCAAAAAATGCAATTTTAGTAGAAAGCAATTTGAAGGAAAAAAAATTAAACCCCTGCTGGAATCGAACCCGCGACCTTCAGTTCAGAAGGCAACGTGCTACTCAACTAACCATTTAAATTTGAAATGAATTGACATATAACCCTGATAGTGATATTTTCATCCATGTTTCGAGCGGAAGTCAGCCATTATGACGATGGCTCATTCCCCCTTAAACTGTCCCCATGACTCAATATCTTGACGATGTCCATGGTGATGCTTAGAGATGATTTGTGTGTTTTGTTATAGGTATGGAGGAGGGTGAATTCTCGGAGGCGCGTGAAGATCTCGCGGCGCTTGAACGAGACTATGAAGAAGTTGGGTTGGATTCTGTGGAAAATGGCGAGGAAGAGGATGAAACGGAGGAATATTGAAATCCAGGGTGGACCAATCTTTCATCGTCATGTTGTATAGTCATTCAAATCTTTCTCATTTGTACGCTTAACTTTAATTTATGACGTATTTATTGTACAGTAATGCCTGTACACAGATTTTGTTGTTGTCTTTTTTTAAATGCTCAAATGAATGCGAATGACTGTAGATCTGTTCATTGTGGATTTAGTAATAAACAGAGTATACCATAGTAATATATAGTTTCCGTCAGTTGTTAGAATGGATCATCGTTGGGTACCCAAGATTGAATTTGTTTTATCAGAATTAGCATATTCCTTAATACACACGGGCTCAAGACAATCGAAACATCACTCGGCCTTTTCCGTAGAATTTCTACGGAAAAGGCCGAGTAAAGTGCAGTGATGAGCAACGCAACAAGATGAAGGACTTCCATCGTAAAATATACTATACATTTGGTATGGAATTTCACCTCAATTCTTACGGATAAGAACAAAAACAACACTTCCAATATATAGACTACAGCCGTGCTACTATAAATTCCCCTTATGATGATTTCCCGTGACGTCAGCTGAATATTACGTAACACTTTATTTTTGGAAAACATCAAGAGGTCATACTTAAGCGTATGCGCGTTACCAGCTGAACATTTTTTTAACACTCAAAAAGAAACAGGAATCCTTTACATGAAAAATAATGAGAACAATATTGCATATTTACTAATATGCTGTAATATTGACAGTCATTAGTGAATTAATTACCAGGTTAAATTGTCTACATTCCTATTGACTGTGTAAAGCAGAAGTTGTTCCCAGAACTTTTCAGGCGAAGAAATACATCTAGAATAGGTATCTAAAAAATTGAATCGCTGACTATAGCAGATGCGCTTGAACTTTTGCACTGTTTATGTTCAATGAGAATATCCATGCAAATGTAAAACGCATCAAACATTTGAATTAGGGCCACGATATCATGAAAATCAGCTTGGAGCACACTATATTAAAGTAGCATAATCTGTATCTTATGAATTTTATTACACTGTGAAATCAAATAATCTGCCCGGTCAAAATGTAAACAACAAGCGAGAAATATAACGTGATAGTTCTATAAATGGAAATCTCGTATAAACGTCATAGTTTCGCAATCTCCTTATTTGGAAGTTACGAATTCAAAATCACGCTTGAAATGTTTGTAGTAAATAGCTTTTATTCGACGTATTTCTGAACTGTAAATGCAAACATATATGATTAGATATCACATATATACTTATGATGTGTTGTTAAATACGTATACTATTGTAAAGGCCATGTGTACAATAATACAGTAGTGCGCATGCCTACATCCTAGGCGACTTTGTTGTTTTTCATAGGTTGGTAATATTAAAAATAATTAGAAACAAGTGCTTTGTTCTTGTGTATGTTTTTACTTTCAATGTTGTAATTACATATGAAAGCATAACTTTATTAGATGTATACACAGGAAAAAATCTGAAAGATTTTTCGTAAAAATACAGATTATGCTACTTTAAGCTATTTTTGGACAGTGATTTGACGTTAAAGAGAAATAACAAAGTTATTTCACAAGATATATATACAGTTTATCACTCGATAACGATAATAAATAACGATTTAATTTCTGGTACAAAATCCATGAAAATCGAGAAAGGAATGAGGAAATGCCATGATTGGAGTCAGTTGCTCTATATATATATGGTCGCATTAATTCCTTTAAGTATACAAAAGCGTTGTAAATATCTAAAAACATCTTCGATTGTATAAAGAGATTATTAAGTCATTTATACTTAATTCAATTATTGCGCGCATGATATCTTCAGATGCCTACAGATCTCTTTATTTATTTATTTTTTTTAGTTTATATGTTTAAAATTTTGGAGCTCCATATATATCTTGGATATTGTACCGTATGTCTGTGATGTCATAGTTGCCATTGTGTACACGTAACAATAACCTAAATTGGCATCCCACTGGTCGGTGCTACATGAACATACGAAAGAAGGGAGTTCAACTGGGGTCCCAGTTTACAACAGGCCCTGATTGTGTCGTTTATTTGCGGTTATGGAAATGGTTCCCGGGCGATCTGACCACAGGGCTACCTGGAATCGTGATAGTACGTGCATGAATACCACTCGCAGTAAAAGAAACAGTGTACTGCATACATATACTTATAGGCGTTTCAATATGTTACGTACATATGTCATTTTATCAATTTAAAGTTGAGTAAATCAACAAGTTGTCATTCTATAATGGTAGAAATTGTTTTCTTTTCAGGTTCCTTGAAATGCCAATATAATATAACTTATTCAAAAAAAGGTTTATATCTGGTTTTATAAAGAATTAATTTAGCTAAAATAACATATGGATCATCTATAAATAACCTGGGTTAATTAGTGCTGATTAAGATTGTGGTCAACGCATGAAACATTGTTTTTCAAAGTATGAGGCGTGCGACATTTCCCTCGTATTTCCGGGAGGCAGTGTTTGACATTGTGGTACCGCTGATCTGATTAGCACCAGTCTCCCCCGGGACTATAATTCCGGGAATCCCCCCTTCTAACGATAAAGGCTTAATTCAATCTCCATCGGGACAGAAATTCTGGAAATCCCCAATTTAATGATTCATCTGAATTGTGTGCTTGAATGAAAATGTCATTTCTGGAGGAAATGGCGATTAGACGTTCCTTTCACAAATACTTGATGAATATGTCAAAAGTAATGCTTTGTACAGTAATTGGCAAGTATTTTAAAAGTGTGCTGTCTGTTTCTTTTCAAACAAAAATCATAAAAATGTCCCACGCATCTATAAAATAAAAAAAATAAGCTTTTAAAAATTAAATCTTAATTCCACCTGACGTTTAAATACTACCATTTTAAGAACACTGATGTGTGAAGATTCCGTACTATAACTAGTGTGTATTGCTAATTTTAATTACTTCTTGTTGCCATGACAAGGTCCGACGCTGGAATTCCCCGGTTAAGCATGGCTAGAATCCGGAGTTTACTCAAGGATGACTAGGGTTAATCAATTAAATCAATTAAACCAGGTCCTTTAAATCGCCTTGACATGAAGTTAAAATTAGACATGAACAAGCAAGTTTAAATATATACAGATACGATGCCTTGATATATTGGAAATGTTCTAAGACTTCACTGCGCATGCCTTCTACAGGTAGACCTATATTATAGCGGTAGGAGTATCGATCTTGGTTCAGTTATTCAAAGCCAATTTTCGATTGCTAAAGACAAAGTATTAGCAGAATCCACACTGGAATATAAACATAGGAACGAAGGGTTGGATGATTTTGTTCACTGGATTTTTGTTAAGCGTGGAAAAGTGATGTCAAATGAAGACATGACACCTCCAGTCAACAACAAAGCGTGCATGGAGACGACGAAGGAAGACCCTGGTATAATCCAGGAGAAAACCAAAGCCGGACGGACCGGTGAAAAACGGAAGCTAATAATTCATTTCGATATTCGGAATACGGTGCTAGTCGCTGATTCTGTGACCAAAGTGTCGATGGAGCAAGCCTTAAACAGTTTTCTGACCGGAGTCGCCTGGGGCAGGGCAAACAATTCAGAGTGGCACTGGTATTCGTACACACCGTCCCTCACGCCCCCTGCCCCCGACACCACAACCATCTACAAGTTTTTAGAGAAGATGCTTGTGAAAACTCCCGTGGATCGTACCAATCTACGGATCGCAACCGGGGACTTCACACAGACGGCGATGGGGGAGGGGTTCCTTCCGGTTTTTCAGGACCATCTCCATCGGTTAAGGTGGCGCCACGACCCTGTGGAGTATCTGACAATGTCCGGAAAAAACGGTAAACAGTACCACTATATATTACCGTCAGTGTATCGAGTGATTCACAAACTGTGTGAAGATAATCGCAATTTTTCTATAGTGTTCAGAACGTACGGTTTGGATGCTACAAATGTGCTCAATAGTCTTTCACATGGTTTGTCCGGAAAACATACGTATTTCCCCAATCCGCTGGACATCAGTGTTAACACAAATGTGGGAAAGGTTTACCGAAAACCAAATGAGCCTATTGTTTTCGAAATGCAGGACAAACATTGTAGGAATGGGGAGGAGACCTCCCTGTACAGCGGGGATCGCGATATTTACACGATGCTCAGTCAAACCGAGGGAATCTGTGGATTTCAGGACGATTTTCTGTGTTGGCAGGGAAACAACTACCACCATCGCAGTGCCAAACCTCTGTACATAGACCCTTTTGATAAAGATGTTCATCACATTTTCTTTGATGACAACATCAGGACATTCGAACACGACAGCATTGTGGATGTGAGAGTGTTTGAATCGTCGGGAGATAAGGAGGCCAGAAGTATATCAAACCAAGAAGCGGTCAAGTTTGAGAAGATGAACATGGTCCAGGCGGATCTTTTGGAGGCAATAAAAGACTCAGAGTACTTTGTCAAAGCTGTGCAAACTTGTGAAGAAAGATACTCAAAATACCTGGACGATATTGCGAATAGTTGACGAGGAGATAGGTGGTTTTATACCTAATTAGCTCCTTATACTTCGGGTAGAACTTAGTTGAGACTTATGTGATCTATTATGTGATACTAGCATTTATTCCCGATTTTAATCGTGGAAAATCTTGTTTATCAAGCAATATTCCATCTTGCACGTTTCAATATAACTCCATATCAAAACGATGGAAAGCTGCCAGATTTTTTTATTATTATTAAAAAAAAAAAACCGAACATGGCGCGTTTAAATTCCTGTGCTCTCTGCCATGTAAGGTATTAGTTTACTTTAATTGTCCATGTTTACACTCGGTACTAACGCAATGTATAGGTGGATCTAAAGGGAGGTATCGACACGCAGTAACCAATCTTGTTTTCTTCATTCCATTGAAATTTTATTCCTCATTAATTTTCCATTGATTTGTCATTATCTCTTCCAAAATTTAGTATTTTAAAAAACAAATACTATTAATATATCAATAATCCATTACATAAAATAGCAGTTGCTCATTGGAACTCGATCCAATCATTAGATACAGGCTCACGGAATGTTCCCAAATCGATCCTTCTCGAACTTCAAGGTTCTTCTGACTTTGAATGATTGGGCGTTCATCTTTAAATTCTATTTAATATGAGTAACTAATATTTTGTCACTTTAAATGTTAACACAGCTCATGTGCACCATTTACTGGGTACAGTGTACATCAAACATGTGCTGTTCAAAGATTTTGTTCAAAGCATGTCCGGTCGTGTGCTCCCCACGACAATACGTTCTACATTATGACATGATGATCAGGGTCCTATTTTGTGATGTTTACTTTGTGATAGAAATCAATATAACAAATTGAATATGATGTATTAAACATAAATTTTATATGATTTATAGTTTATTTCTACATTCTTGTATTGCATATCTTTATTCCTTTACTATGGGTTTAACGAAACCTTGTGCAATATCTTGTTGTTGTTTTTTTGTTCATTGCGCTGTTTCAAATGAAAATCCATTTTTCATTTCATCTAACATCTCCAGAGCTACCTGAGACTTTAGATAATAGTTTGTTCATAATTGATATATCTAAGAACTTGGTCAACAAATTTTACATAGATATATACTATTAGACAAAAATGTCGTTTGCTATAAGTTCTCATCGTTTAATTCCAAAAGTTCTGAATCAATAATGTTTTTATTATAATTATTTATGATCTGTATGGGAATCAACTTCATGCTTTGTTACAGAACGATGTGGATCTCTTCTTTTTTAATTCATATTCCCATTGACAATAATTGCAATCCATCTTATTGATAATGTCCTCTGTAAACGTAGATCTAACGTGTTATATCTGCAATCAAATTTCATATGTTGGCACAAAGTGACCAAAAAAGCGAGATTTTTTTTTTATTTGTGTATGATAAAACTTTAATAAACTATCTGAATATATTTATTTTTCTGCTTTATTATCAAAGTCAACATTTTTAAATCTGGATCTTCCATGGGAAATTCCAAAATGACGTCATTTCGCAATCTCTTTGATGAATAATACACAACACAGACTTGTATCAGAGAGATTATAGAGAGAAATCAATATCCACGCCTGGTTGATTCACTTTAAAAGTACATATACTACGTGTAATATGTGTATTATTAAATGAAACAAGTTATTGAGTGGTATTTCTCTCAAGGTCTTAGGATTGCGACATGAACATAATAAAAAAAAATTCTGATTACTCGATGAAAAATGTCCTCACATTTGACCTATAAATAATTAATAATGTGTTCAGTAGCTGGTAGTCTGTTTATTTTTGGAATCTTGACCTCAATCGAATACTCCATATAATTAGATGTTCTAAGGCTGAACTCAATCAGTGTGACTGAGTCCCAAATTCCGAAAAATTCAGCTTCCAAATCTGCAAAACGGAGCTTCGAAATAGGTATATTGAGGGTCAAGCTTCGAAATATGGTATTAAGGGTCAAGCTTCGACATCCGGTATATTGAGGACCAGATCCGGAATACTGAGCTTCAAAATCCGGTATATTAAGGGCCAGATCCGAAAAATCCAGTATATTGAGGACCAATTTTTTCAAAACTTCCAAAAGATTGGTCTATTTTCTAACTTATTACAAACAAAACAAATCTAAATTATTGCTTTAACCTACAAATTACTAGTATAGTAATCTGACACGAAAAGGGTGACACGTCACTATATGTTTGATTTGTTCTTACGATAAGCTTGCAGTTTGCTGTCCATTCTTCGTCTGTATTGTCAGTGGCGGATTTAGGGGGGGGGGGGGGGGGGGGGGCAGTGCACAGTTTTGATTGTGTTCAGAATGAACAGTAATTTTAAAAAATCTGCTTTAAACGGAACGTTTACTAGCATATTCAATATATGTAAGCAAAATATGACACAGGTCTTGTTTACATAGCATCCTCACAACAGTCCCACGGCGACGAGTGGACTCAGGACCCCTGACGTTGTGAGGATGTTTACATAGCGAAGATTTGTAAATGTTCTATCTCACTTGGTACTCAACAAATGGCGTTCAAATTTGTGCTGACCATTAGAAATAACTTATTGAAGCATTTTAATTATAAAAAATGCAGATTTAAAATTTAGCTGAAAACATGTTCATGTCCCTTTAAAACAAAAATGGCGGTGAATTGCATGTTAACAACACCTATCGTATAAAAAAGGTGAAATATTAGAATAAAATAGAAAACGGGCAAGAGAGAGTTTTGGTCTTACCTATAATAACAATGACAAAATCAGATATAGTACATTAATGGTTATTGACCGTGGCCGAAGATGGTCAGCTATTTGTATCGTTTAAAAAAAAAAGAATAAATAACACTCCTCTAATTGTATACCGTGTCATCGCTTTACACTGGCAATATAACACAATCAAGTCCATACAGACACACTCTCGTCATATTATAATTATCAAAGAGACTGGTCATGTCTCCAATAATAAGAATAAGAAAATCTCTGTGACAATTTAATTAACATTAGATCCTCCATGCTCCTGTATTTGACATGTGGCTGTCAGACACAACGGTAAAATCCAAATATGGGGACCTAAAGGATTTAATTGAAAATGATAGAGACGCCAAAGTCGGTAAATTGATATATGGATGCGATGCAGTTTGTGTATCGGACGTATTTAATTTATGCTTGTGCGCTATATAAAACGTATTTCCAGATAAGGTGCTTCAGATGGTAGCCCCCCCCCCCCGCCCACCCCCATAACGCTTGGGGGTTGATGCAAAATTTCCAGCTAAATGAGGGGGAGACAAACCCATAAACCCCCACCCCCGGGAGGGAGGGGTTCTCAACCTATACTGTTGGATACAGACGTACGACTGAGATCTTCAACACACTCCTCCCACTTCCCCACCCCCATTGATATACTATAGTATTCAATAATTTGGAAGACCGTACCCAGTTGAAAATTTTGACCCACTCATTGTGACCTGTTCATGTATATAGTTTCTTACTATGCAAGTAGTGCATATTGCTATATTGTAATGCCTGAGTTATACTGTAATCTTAAGTTTAAAATTCCTTTGTTCCTAATTATATCGTGGGGAAAATTTATTTCACTGGTGATTACAAATTTTATCAGAGGATGAATTTGCCACCCATTGAAATATTAATGGCATGTCAAATTGTCTACCTATTGATATAACAGATTGATAAAAATTGAACCCCAAAGATTTATTTTAACTTGTCAAAAAAAGTGCCAGCGACACGTCATGTGATATAGGAATTAAGAGCCGAACACCCCCACCCCGGGGGCGTAACTCGTGCCTCTAGATCCATTACAGGGGTCAGGATAAATCAACAACCTCATGAGATGAAATATCATATTTTTGAAAAAAAGATAGAAAAAAAAAAATATTAAGAAAGTTTCCCTTTTCATACATGTGATGTGTACAGACTGTACACAAAATGACCCCATTCCCTCTGTCACTCCTGTACATTAAAATTCACTCTAAAATGATAAATTGTACAGATTTTTCAGGTCTAGTCCTATCAGCTTAGTCTATAGCAGTTAATTTACTCCAATTAATGTTCATAATATCAGCAGATCACAACCAATTTAAAAGTGCTTTGCAGTATGGTCAAAAGTAGGTCTATACAGGTGAGAAATCAAGCCCCTATCACTGTCATTGCTAATTGACTCTAATAAAGCCCCCAATATTTTATTTTAAAAATAAACACAATGAAAGTGCGTATTTATGATATTTCACTGCATGCACGTAGGCTTTTCATTAAAATAATATTTTTTGATTTTATCTGATTTACAATATTTACTTTTATGGACATGTATAAAAACATTTTATAATTGATATTTTGTACAGATTTTGTACCACATTTTACAAACTTGTGTACAGATTTACTCCTTCTTAAAGGCATTGTACAGATTTATTACATGCATGTATGTTTTTTTGAAAAGAGTCCCGATTTCGAACATTTCAAATTGGGAGGGCGGGTTCTCGCACAAGCTTGACAAAGCGAATTGATACAAGATCATTATACGAACACATTTAAACTCTTTCTAAACAAAAATGCAATTTTTTCATTGTCTACCATTTATTAGAAACAACACAGTGGCCAATGCACCAGTTTATCATGCTGCATAACTTAGGACTATTTTACGCGGTAGGATATGTCCAAGCTAGGTTCGATGAAATTAGCGGAAGAATATGTACTGTCTCGGCGGAAGGAAACTACAAATTTGTAGATATATTTGAACATGTTGAATGGTAAGATATATCATTTGTAGGCAGAGAAATAGTGTGTACATGTGTGTAAAGTGTGTAGAATGAGAGGAAATGACACAGACTGAGACTGAAGCGAAGGCGAGCTTGTGGAATACATAAAACTGGAGGTCTGTCTGAAGGTGACGCGAGTGAATAATTATCATAAACATGAATAGCTAACCATCTCCCTGTGAGGGCTGGTCAGAAACAGACAGTATCTTGAAACTTTCTGATTTTGTATACGCTTGTTTTCTAAACCATGTGCTTGACAGGTGCCCGATGTTTTGGGCGAGTGCGCGCACACTCCAGCGCAGTCGCATTCTTTGTCCCCTCGCTTGTAGAGCCGAATGCGCATGTAAACCTGTCCGAATTCTGAATGCGCAGTCGAACTTTTATTATATATACACACACTCAACACGTTCATCGAAACTATGAATGAATTTTCACGTTGTCAAATAATATTCAATATTCTAAAATCAAATATGGCGATCGGCTAATTGGAGATGGCCAGGCGTTGTCTTGTAGGATTTATTTCCCTTTCTTCTCCAGCTTTGTGACTTGTCAATAGGGCATCAGCTGATATTGCTATTTATAGGTGTAATATCATGAGAAATCTACTTCCAGCGTGTACATATAGATTATAAAGAATCCCAAATCAATGAATTCAACTTGACCCTTGTTAGATCAATATGTGTACATGCATACCTTCAGAAATACAATGAGTCTTGAGAACTTTTTGAACAAACAGGTCTATACTGAAATAAATCTTGAATCAAACATTTTAGTGTAAATCCTCAACAATCTTCTTGGACAGAAAAGTAAATTTTTTAAAGATGCATCTGATAATTTATAACAGTTCAATAGCACAAAGTGCTTTTAAGTATTGTTAGGGGGACAGAAATGACACGCTTTGTTCTAATACAAAATCAGTGTGAATACAATTGATTTCATTTCATCCAAAAACTTTCCATAGGTTAGGTATTTGCAATTAGACATACATAAAATCATATGCAACATGATTAGAAACCCAACAATTGCAAATTATTTAATGATTTAAATGAATGACCAAAAGTTCGAAGTTTAGAACGATTCCACTTAAACCTTAAAGTTTGTTGATTTGATATTCGAACACTTGAATGAACGGAAGGCAAAAGTCATGTTAGACGTCACAAGCTCAGATAACTGTTAATCATGTTAAATTTTTTGTGTAATGTGTTGCTCACTGAGTACGCAAAGAAACATAATTTTTGGACTTATATAAATTCCTTATTACCTGGTTTTAAGGTCACCTGAGTCACTCGGGTTATTGGTTGTGTACACCTATCACAGTAATGTGCCGTGCATTAAAATTGAGCCGATTTAACTTCTTCCTGAGAACTACCATTCTAAATTTTTTGTGAATCAAATCTTTTGTTGGAGAAGAGGGGACATACATTGACATTTTCTGAACTCCTGTACCCTTAGGGCAGCTGGCAAAGATTTACTAATTTTCAAAAATGTTCTCTTCAACCACACATCTCGTTCTGTAAGAGAAAAACCTTGATGCGTAGTCACATAGAGCAGGAAGAAATCTACCATTATTGTAAATTTCTTACTCAGGAATAGAAGCTGTTCAGGCTCCAAATTTGGCACATTATGATACAATATCCTCCTTGTGTGTGAAATAATGTTATTGATACTAAATTGCTATAAGAGTATTATTAGTATACAGATCTGATGTCATAGCTTATTTACAGAAACAGTGTCTGACCCAGGGGGGGGGGGGGGGGGGGGTCATATGATGATTCTGTTTGATTCTCGGCCCTTTACTAGTGTTAGTGGGTGGATGACTGGGGGTCTAAGTCTATAGTTATAAGTGACATACTTTGGTCGCCCTGCTGACTCATCTTCCCCACCCAACATTATGTAACCCAGAGATAAACCAGCCATCTGAATCGACCGATGTCCAAACATAAAACATCATAAACATTAAATTCTATTGATCACGAGCCTTGAAAATTTATTCCATATTTGGTCTTAATTTTTATGTTTTCTCAAATGTCGTTGAGTGTAAAAATTTTGTAAGGCATTTCAAGTTTTATTCACGTTAATTATTCTATTCAAGGGATGAAGATATATAATATTATATATAAATAGTTCAGAATTTTAGCCCCATAAATATTTAGGTAATGATAGGACTATCAAAAATGTGGATTCACACACAACTTGGGTTCATTTTCCTCAGGAAAGTTAATTGTCTATAATGTAACACCAATACTTGCACTTTAATAAGAATTAACATATTGATACATGTATATAAATTAATTTTACTTGTTACAAGTAATTGGATTGGCTGAAACACGATTGAGCAACATCAATTATTTTGGATAATCTAACTTGCTCTCTGTGACGTCCTAGAATGACGTCACAATGCATTTGACGTTATTGTTTCCACTTTGTTGCTACGGTAAAATTCGTGCGCCTCATTCAAAATCCTTATTATCTCGCAAGTTATTCAACACACAACGTTAAAATACAATTTTTAAATTAAATTATAAGGAATGAAGCTGATTTTGACCTAGGTTATACGATATAACTAACTTGGTGCAGTTTACGCTAAATATAATCCGCTTCGCGGATTATTAAGCGTAAACTGCACCAAGTTAGATTATATCGTATAACCTAGGTCAAAATTAGCTTCATTCCTTAAACAACATCATATTCAAGTGATGCTCCAATCTTGTAAATATCATGTCTTTTCTAATCAAACTGATACTCTAGAGAATAATCAAACAGGGTTGGCAAAAAAAAACCTGGTCAATACTAGTATTGACCGGGCCGGTGGTCAATATTGTTAAAACCTGTCAATAGTGGTCAATACTGGTTGATTGAAAATTGATTGGTCATTACAGTTTGTTATTGGTTATTTAAATGTTGAAGTGGCAAGTTTATAATCATAGCTATAAGTCATAATATTGAATAAATAATGTAATGTACAGCGCATAGAAACTATATGTAATTTTTACGCTTTATAAATGAATAAAATAATAATAATAAATAATAATAAATGACACTGTCAAATTGAGGAAGATGAATTAAAAGTTTAGTGTACATGTTGTGAAAATTAACACCGTTTTGTCGCTGCCAAAGATACCCGTCAGGTGGCTCCATGATTGTGTCTCTCAGCTGGTCAAGAATTGAATGTGAGAGGGAAGTTGTGGCATTTCTTGGTTGAAGTGTAACCGAACATCGGATGCTGATAGTGTTAGACAATATCAAACGTACTTTCTCTTTAGGGCTGAATATAAGCATCATTGTACCTTGTTCTTTACAGTTGAGTTTACTATGTAATGATCTGATTGATTGTACAAATGTATCGTCAGCTTTATCAGTCATGTGATTATGGTATTTCTTTCTCTCCACAGAACCCCGTGCGCTAGTCATCCTGTGACAATCAGAGAGAATCGAAGATGAACATGTCCTATCAGGTGACCCCCGGCGGGGGGAGTGGGATTTCCATGGGGAACATGAACGCGATAACCATTAACACCCAGCAGATGGGCCACATCAGCTCGGGGATGATGAGCGACGATCTGAGCGAGCCCAGCTCTCCGGACAGCTCGTCGTTCGATGCGTCTGACCTGCTCAGCACATCCGTGCAGGACGACGTCACAGCACAGCTCGCTGCCGCAGGTTTATAGCACATTCATTGTACCTTAATCTAGACAAAGTACTGTCGCAGGTTTATAGCACATTCATTGTGACTAAAGGGATTAGTGGTAACTCATTTTGGTCAAAAAAAATTTTTAGATGAATTAAAATGAGCCCAAATGACTCATACAGGTAATTTTCTGTTAAAAATAACAATTCTATGTATTTATCTATATTTATTTCCAAATCTAAAACAGTTTTAATCTTAAAATTATGTCCCATTAATTTTTGGCTTCAATGAAATTTTTTTTATTTTAAACTATGTATAAGGTCATTCCTATTGTAACTTGAGAGGAACATACAGTCATTTCTAATTGCAAAAATGGCATTCATATATCCTTTTTTTTTAACTTGTATTCGAACGGAATAAGAATCTGACAGATGTGCTTCATATTT
>CAJDSM010039424.1:0-13188 GCA_903981925.1 Ostrea lurida
TATTGCCAAAATGGCGTAAAACATTAAATAAATAAATCACTCAGATATATGTATGAAGGAGCTGTATTTTGCTGGATTTTTCTTTAGGTTTTTGAGGAAACAAGGTCTGGACCAGACATTTTTGCAGTGTGACAACCACCTCTGGCGTCTGGGGCCACGCACGCTCCCTAAAGGGATCCAAATGGATGGGGGCAGTGATTGGGTGGGGCTGCCTCGTCAGTTCTGCGAGTATGTCATCAACTCCGAGGATCGACTCCTGACTGGACTAAAGAAACTGTACAAGTATACGCTACTTCCTGTAGAGTTAGTACAGTCAAACCTAGCATTCAAATCCTGACTGTAAAACAATTGTCAGTATAGTCAAACTAGCTATTCAAATCCTGACTTGTAAAACAATGTCAGTACAGTCAACCTAGCTATTCAAATCCTGACTGTTAAACAACTGTCAGTATAGTCAACCTAGCTATTCAAATCCTGACTAGTTGGAAGCGTTGGTGTTTCACAAAGTCATGGTTTTATCCTGTTTCAGTAATTTTTCCACAATTCACAGTCATGGTTTTTTCATGTTTCAGTCCTTTTTCCACACCTTGCTGCACAACAGCCACTTCTGTGACAAGTGGATGGAAAACAATCTCCACATTACTAACTGGGATCGGAGGCGAGGCTGCAAGTGTCAGCACAAGAACGTGGTGGACTGGTGTGGATGCTCTCCCAACGACTTCCTGTCACAGGACCTAGACAGAATTCTGGTCAGTGAATGAATGTGTCAGAGATGTATATGAATGGTGTATGTTCAATACGCCAGTTTTGAGATACACATGAGTTATTTCCCTTTGGAGAATTCTGTGACACATACATAGCAAGGCACGGAAGAATTTGTTTACATGCGGGAGTGGGACAACTGCCGAAGTGATTCATAGACTGTAGAGTTGTTGGATCATTAAGTGTCGAGTTGTTGGATCTGTAAGTGTAGAGGTGGTGTAGCGGCTAATCATTGGATTGCTAAATGTAGCTGTTGATTCACCATGTGTAGTTTTCAGTTGATTATGTTTAGATGTTAATTAGTATAGCTGTTGATTTATTACTAGTGTAGCTTTTGATTAATTAAGTTTGACTGTTGGTGCAATACATTTAGCTGTTGATTTATCATGACAAGTGAAACTGTTAAATTATTAAGGTAAGCTGTTGATTCATTAAGTGGGGTTGTTAGTTTCCCATGTCAGCTACACATGAATAAAAATTGGTATTGATATCTGTTGGTTTAATGGTGTACATGCAGGTGTACACAAATGAATTACATTTTAAAACTGTTAAGGTGAAAACACATACATGTACATAACTCTCATTCACATAGTTAGATATGAAATCAAGCTGAGCATACTTAATTCAATGAAAATGTGTGCGTTTTTTTTAGTTCACACCTGAACCAAAGGTTTAAGTAAGCTTTTCTGATCGCCTGTTGTCCGTCGTCTGTCTGTTAACTTTTCACATTTCGACTTCACAAGAACCACTGGCCAAATTAAACCAAACTTGGTTCCAATCATCCTTGGGTGAAGGGATTCAAGTTTGTTCAAATGAAGGACTGGGCCCCCTTCAAAGGGAGATAATCACGAAAATGCAAAAATAGGTGGTGTCATTTAAAAATCTTCTTCCCAAGAACCACTGGGCCAGAAAGCTGAAAATTTATATGAAAGCTTCCTTGATATAGTGGAGATTCAGGTTTGTTCAAATCATGACCCCCGGGGTACGATGGGGCCCCAAATAGGGATCAAGTTTTACACGTGATTATATAGGAAAATCTTTAAAAATCTTCTTCCAAGAACCACTGGGCCAGAAAAGCTTCCTCTATATGTGTGAAGATAAAAGTTTGTTCAAATCATGACCCTCAGGGTAATGTGGGGCCATAATAAGGGATCAATTTTTTACATGGAAATATTAGGGAAATTATTTTAAAACTTCATTGAACCAGACGAGATAGATATTTACCTGAAAGCTTCCCGATATGGAGTAGATTTAAGTTTGTTTAGTAATCCCCCCCCCCCTTCCGAGGGTTGGGTGGGGCACAATACAGGATTAAAGTTGCTACTACTCTCTTCTAGTGAAACAGTGCTCAGGTGAGCGATGTGGCCCATGGGCCTCGTTTTTTTTTTTTACAGACCTGGAATTAAAGCCAGTATTGTTCGGCAGAAAGTTTGAGCCTGCTGTGAATCAAGACATCATCACATAGTATGGTGTATACGATGTTTGGAAATGAGATGAGAGGTCAGTATAATCTGTATTACACAATATGGAAAATGGTGTATAGCTCACCTGGTCGAAAGGTAGTCAAGCTATTACCATCCTCTTGCATTGTGAAGTCTGTTTACTACTTTTCGATCTTCTTCAGAAATCTTCATTCTCAGCAATAACTTTGTACAATATTGTTTTGTAATCCAGAAAATGTTGTTACTTTTCAAAATTTCTTTTATTAAGACTACTGTGATTTGAAGAATGATTTCCCTCCCAGAGAGAAACATGTGTGAAATCACTAAATTTCTTATACAAACATGACTCCAAAGAAGTGTGATGCATGTGCTTTAGGGGGGGGGGGGTGGGGGTGAGGGGAGTAATGCTACCTAAAAAATGACCTAATGGTTTCAATTAGTCCCTACCGACGAAGTCGAAGGGGACTTTAGGTTTGCACTCCGTCCGTCCGTCCGTCAGTCCGTAAATCAGTTTTCCGCACTTTTTTTCTCACTGCTTGCAGATATTCATTTGATATTTGGTACATTGCTTTGCCATACCAAGATACAGATCAAGTTCGAGTTTGGTTTCGATCGATCCATATTTCACTCGAGTTTATGGCCATAAATTATCAGTTTCCGCACTTTTTTTCTCACTGCTGCAGATATTCATGATATTTGGTACATTGCTTTGCCAACCAAGTTACAGATCAAGTTCGAGTTTGGTTTCCATCGATCCATATTTCACTGAGTTATGCCCTTGGACTTTAGAATTTCATAAATATCAGTTTTCCGCACTTTTTTTCTCACGCTTGCAGATATTCATTTGATATTTGGTACATTGCTTTGCCATACCAAGATACAGATCAAGTTCGAGTTTGGTTTCCATCGATCATATTTCACTGAGTTGAGGCCCTTGGACTTAGAAAATTTCATAAATTATCAGTTTTCCGCACTTTTTTTATCACTGCTTGCAGATATTCATTTGATATTTGGTACATTTCTTGCCATACCAAGTTACAGATCAAGTTCGAGTTTGGTTTCCATCGATCCATATTTCACTGAGTTATGGGCCCTGGACTTAGAAAATTTCATAAATTATCAGTTTCCGCACTTTTTTTTCACTACGTGCAGACAAACAGCAGATGGACAAACATTAATCCAAAACACATTACTTAGCACTAAGCTTGAGGTGAACAAAAAAAAAAATGACTGTGTGTGAAATAGGCAAATAAAATCTACTAGTAAATAGATTAAAAGTGCTGGGGTAATATCAAGCAACTTATAGAGTGCACTATAACTGGCACTAGTAATGGATCAGCCATTCTGATACTTGTTTCACAATTAACTATAACTAGGTTACAATTAAGTTCACACCAGTTTCAAATGTGGTGACTGAGTATAAAATTTTTCTGGACATATCTAAGTAGAATTTCTCATTAAACAAGCATTCTGAGAGTATTGCATAGCAATGTACATAGTCCCCTACGATTACAAAAAATATTGGACTGCAACAATATTTCTAATTGCTTATAAGGCTATAATATCGATCATATTTATGGGAAAGCCTGGATAGGACAAGGACCATATAACGCTCAGTGAAAAATGAATCGATCGAAACCAAACTCGAACTTGAATCTGTAACTTGGTATGGCAAAGCAATGTACCAAATAAAATGAATATCTGCAAGTAGTTCAACTGTATTTGAATAACAATGTCTATTTCTGCATTTTAAACTTTCATTCTTTAATACGAAATTTCATCCTCCAAAATTGTTAGTTCTTGCAAGAATCAATTTAAAAATTGACTTGTTTTTACTCAAAGCAACTTGGACCTGCTCAACATCAATGAATTTGTGTTTACATAGATGTGGGTATTTGCAACTCATTGGACAAATAACATCTTTTCACTTTTAAATGAATCTGATAACAATTTTAAATTGGACTGTATGTAAATGTTAATCATGTGGATTACAAAAGAAGATTTCTTTGTAGATGTAACGGCCCTTACAAACTACTGCAGAATGAATACCACCACCAGGACCTGAAACACCAGGGTAGATGACACGTATCTGAGCTTCTTACATGTCCTTCATGAGACTGACCGCTAACAGGGTGATCGCCGACACAGCAGCAGAATGTCAGGTGGTCCCCGAGAAACTGCTCCAGGTCCACCTGTTCCAGCGGAGTGACAGGACCCAGGGACTTCTCATCATGTTGAGGCCTCCCCCACCGTAGCGGGTCCAAAGTAGTACTAGAGATTCACATGGATGATGAGGCAGCATTTCTGCTGTATAGACCCTGAAGGACCGGCTGGCAGACTCATTAATCTAGAGGTTGGCATGCATCAGTATTCACATTAAATACTTGTATAAGTAGAAATTTTTTAGCGAGACGCAAATTAAAGGCTTTTCATAAAAAGTGGTGTTTATTTTAAGCGATTAAATGATTTTTAGCGATTATGTTGTACATTATTTCGAAAAGCTCTACCGATGAGTTGGAATGAATTGTTAGCGTATCTAATTTTAGCGATCTCAAAACCCTTGTAATAATGCCAAAATAAAATTCTCGCTAAATTTTGCTTATACGGTATGAAGTTTCCTGATGTTTCAAGTAGATTATATTGTTTTTGGTCTATAAATAACGGGGAAGAGGTGTTTTTAGCCTCACCTGTGCCGAAGGCTGCAAGTGAGCTTTTCTGATCAAAATTGTCCGTTGTCGTCGTCGAAACTTTTCACATTTTCAACTTCTTCTCAAGAACCTGGGCCAAATTCAACCGAACTAAATACACATCATCCTTGGGTGAAGGCTTTCAATTTTGTTCAAATGCGAAGGACCAAGCCCTCATCAAAGGGGAGATAATCACGAAAATGCAAAAATAGGGTGGTGTCATTTAAAAATCTTCTTCTCAAGAACCAATGGGCCAGAAAAGCTGAAATTTAATGGAGCTTCCTGATATAGTGGAGATTCAAGTTTGTTCAAATCATGCCCCCGGGGTTACGATGGGCCACAATAGGGGATCAAATTTACATATATGATTATAGAGGAGAAATTCTTTAAAAATCTTCTTCTCAAGAACACTGGGCCAGGAAAGCTGAAATTTATAATGGAATCTTCCTGATACTAGAGGAGATTCAAGTTGTTCAAATCATGACCCCGGGGGTACGATGGGGCCACAAAAGGGATCAAAGTTTGACATATGATTATAAGGGAAAATCTTTAAAAATCTTCTCTCAAGAACCACTTGGGCCAGAAAGCTGAAATTTATATGGA
Source organism: Ostrea lurida (assembly GCA_903981925.1). Lineage (NCBI taxonomy): Eukaryota > Metazoa > Mollusca > Bivalvia > Ostreida > Ostreidae > Ostrea > Ostrea lurida. Next base: position 5,495 of record CAJDSM010039424.1, read on the forward strand.
AGCTTCCTGATATTAAGAGATTCAAGTTTGTTCAAATCATGACCCCCGGGGTTACGATGGGGCCACAATAGGGATCAAAGTCTTGACATATGATTATATAGGGAAAATCTTTAAAAATCTTCTTCTCAAGAACCACTGGCCAGAAAGCTGAAATCATATGGGAAGCTCCTGATATAAGGATATTTCAAGTTTGTTCAAATCATGACCCCTTGGGTACTGTGCGGGCCCCAATAGGGGATCAAAGTTTTATATATGATTATATAGGAAAAATCTTTAAAAAATCTTCTTCTCAAGAACCACTGGCCAGGAAAGCTGAAATTTATATGGAAGCTTCCTGATATAGAGGAGATTCAAGTTTGTTCAAATCATGACCCCCGGGGTTACGATGGGGCCACAATAGGGGATCAAAGTTTGACATATATTATATAGGGAAAATCTTTAAAAATCTTCTTCTCAAGAACCACTGGCCAGGATAGCTGAAATTCATATGGAAGCTTCCTGATATAGAGGAAATTCAAGTGTTCAAATCATGACCCCCGGGGTACGATGGGGGCCACAATAGGGGATCAAAGTTTTACATATGAAATTATAGGGAAAATCTTTAAAAATCTCCTTCTCAAGAACTACTGGGCAGGAAAGGCGGAAATTTATATGGAAGCTTCCTGATTATAGAGGAGATTCAAGTTTGTTCAAATCATGACCCCCTTGGTATATGGGCCCCAATAGGGATCAAAGTTTTACATATGATTATATAGGAAAAATCTTTAAAAATCTTCTTCTCAAGAACACTGGCCAGGAAAAGCTGAAATTTATATGAAATCTTCCTGATATAGTGGAGATTCAGAGTTTGTTCAAATTCATGACCCTCGGGATACTCATGAGCGATCAATAAGGGGAGATCAAAGTTTTACATGCAGAATATATGAGAAATTTCTTTTAAGAATCATCTTTTCATTGACCAGAAATAGTGGATGTTACCTGAAAGCTTCCTTGATATGGAGTAGATTTAAGTTGGTTTCAGATAATGCTCCACCCGACATAGGTTATGATTTAGTCACAGTGGTACATTCAAATCCACCAAACTTACTGGCTCTTTTAGTGAAGCACTGTGCTCAGGTGAGCGATTGGCCCTTGGGCCTCTTGTTTATGTGTTTTCATCACATGTTTACTGCTTTACTCATAACATAAATTCTAATTATTACACTGTGTTTTCCTACGCCAATCATAACATTACAAATGTACCATGGTACGTAAAATTTACGTAGTTCGTGTACAAACATGTCAGGGAGCAAAATTCTCGGCAGTATTGAATTATTAAGAGTATATTCTCAAAAGAGAAATGTTTAATAATGTCATAAAGATGAAATGTGAATGGAATATGGAGGGAGGGGTGTTAAACATGTGATAAAAAGAATCTCCTATGATTTGTGGTTTGATATGATATATATCCAACTCGTCGTGTGTTTTCTATCCCCTCGCCAAGGCTCGGGGATATAAAACACACAACTTGTTGGACATAAATCATAGTAAACCATAGGAGATCCTATATTTATGCAATGAAACAACATACAGCAATTATTATTTGAAGATAATACTATAAAGGACTTTAATTTCGCTGGGCTAAAATTTCGCGATTTTTATCATTTAACATTTCATAATGGTTTAAATTTCGCGGATAGTAAATATTCTAAGCTGGAATCATATACCCAAATACATTGAACAGCACTTCGCGATAGTTGTTAATATAATTGCGAATATAGCGAAAATAAATCCCACGCGAACATTCCCCCCTTTACAGTAAATGCATACCATAGCTACATGTACAATGTCACAAAAAAATAGAAAGAGTATAAGTGACACATACGAGCATATCTTGATATGGTACATATACTTTATTCAATAGGTTGGCAGCGACTATGACCCAAAGGAATCCATATTTAGAAATTATGGTCAGCTACTGGGTCCATACAGTGACCTTGTTCTGAGACACACATGGGGGCCGGGCGAACCATTAACAGTGTCCATCGCATGGATTGACCCAGCCAAGATCATTGCAGCTTCGTATGATGTGAACATTACGAGTACTGGTCAAATCGAACCATTTAAACCTTTACTAAAGCAACCATTACGACCAGGGGTGTGGACCATTAAAATCATGTACAGGTGGCAAATCTTTACGGAGGCCAAATTCCTTGTTCTTCCTTTAAATGTGTTTAAGGGAAAATCCTTGGACCCCAGTCAAGCAGTCCTCAATCATAATGGGCCATCGGGATATTACGCTAGGCAAGATTTTTCCGAGTTTGAGGAAGTTCTCAAAGTGGACCAAGTAGGGGAGGCTCGAGCAGCAGCGGATGAGAATGGACAGAAACAGGGGCGTGTGTTGGAAGAGTGGACGGATCAGCTGTGTAGGGAGTTTTGGAGCGTACAAGAAGTTTGTCAGACAGGGGAGGTAACTGCAGAGTGCTCATCCGTTAAAAAGTGTGAGGAAACTTCCTGGAGTTCTCTGTCGCCAGATCCGAAGTCCACCATTACAGCGCTGAATCCCGAATCGTCTCATTCGATAGCTACAGAAGTCACCAGATCCAGTCCACCATTACCGCGCTGAATCACGAGTCTGGTCTCATTCGATAGCTACAGAAGTCACCAAAATTACAGCATTAAATCCTGATTCTGGTCTCATTCGATAGTTACAGAAATTACAACTTATTGTTAATTATTTCATTTACATTGTTCACATGCATCTGTACTGTTGTACACTAAATATGTCTGGCATTCATGCAATTTATTTTCTCAATCATCTCTTTGGGGTTTTTTTTCTTCAGTAAGATTAGTATATATTTAAAATATAATGGAGATCAGGGAAGCAAATCACTTTGTTTGACTTTATGTTACTAAAAATAAACTGGCCAGTATTCCTATATGCAATGTAAACAATTTGAGACGAGTATTACCGGTAACTGTTGGGGCTGCGCTCTTTTTTGTTTTTGTTTTTTTTTTAACACAGGGTTAACTTTGCTTGTGATGTTTTATAAAATCCATGTTGAATGTTCATGTCTATTGATCCATTGATCCAGTGTCTTCCATTACAATAGAGTGGTTATTTATTTTGCATTTGTATTACCGGCTACTTTCTGGTACATTTTTTGATGCATTGCGGGTTGTTCATTTTCGTCATAGAATAGTTGATATTATTTTTAATGGAACAAATTGCCACTACACTGCCTAGCTTGATATCTTTAAATTTACAGCTGTACTGTATCATTCTATTTTTTTTTTACAGGACTTATAGATATGTTTTAATATGTATACCATTACCGTGTCATTTACAGTAAAACATGGTTATAGTGAACACCTTTATAATGAATTTACACTTACAGGGAAGTGATTATTATTCCCAGCAGTTTTAACACTTATTTTAAACACATTGGATGCAATGAATTGCACTTATAGATAACAAATCAAAATTGTGGATTCCCAGCACTTCACTGTCAAGAGTATTGTATTGTATACTGATAATGCAGAGCAAACTGAATCCGTAGTAGTCACAGATTCAGGCTTTATTGTTTCATTGCTGTATTCACAACCGCCATTTCACCGCACTTACTTGGGTAAATAGAAGGTTATATACATGTAATTATCAACAACTACCGGTATTAAATAAACATAAATCAGTACATAAGTGATAAGTATTATAAAATGCAATGCAAAACCAAGATTTTGAAGAGTGTTTATTTATACAGGCTAACATTCAATGTTTTGTTAGCTATCTGACCTAATTTTTTTGGTCTCAGTTTACATATAAACATGCAGTCATTCATTGATCATAAATCATGATTTTTTTGTTGTTGATTTTTTTTGATTTTTTTTTTTTTTTTTTTGATATTGCTGATATTTTTGTAATTTGTTTTTCAAAGTTGTTTGGAAAAATATTGGTTTAAAATCTTACTTTTTAGTGCAATGAAATCCTGTTTTGATACATAGTGGAAGCTATACATGTAGAAGAAATATTTGTATATCTTTTGATAAAAGATTGTTTACAAAGGTACTTTATTTACAAATTTAGGACATTGTCATAGAATGCTTTAAAGATTTAGCAGAATTATATTTATTTACCAATCATATTTGACGGCAGAGTATGCTTTTCTAATTTAAAATAGTTTTGTTTAAATGCAAATTTGATACATTTTCTTCTTATCAGATTTTGTTATATTCATAATTCATTGATTTACAGTGTTTGCACATCTTATAAAAGTCTGTAAGAAGTATTTAGATGAAAGATAAAAAAAACATCCTTGTAGCAATTCTTTTTATACATGAGTGGAGCATATTTTGTTACTGGCTGTGTACAGAAATGTATAAAATTGTTAAAATCCATAGACGATGAGGAAAAGCCGAACCATCTATGGACTTCAACAGCTCAACAAATTTTCGTAGACAGTCAGCACCAAACCTCACAAGTATTTTATTTTGTCGAGGACCAATGTAAAAAAGATATACATGTACATGTATCATTGCAAAAGACTTTCTGGTCACCATATTGTCATTCAAATTTTGCTACTAGCTGGCTAAAGAAATTTAGACCATTGTCATATAACACATTTTGTTCAAAGATAGATGTTCATTTCAGTCTAAGGCAAAACAAAATGAAATTTCATGGCTTTGATCATTCATTGCCGATTGTAAAACTCTTTTCAGTTGATATGTTTATGTATTTTTTTTAAAAAAGTGGGGGGGGGGTGTCATTATTTTGTGATAGCATAGTAGACCACCATGACATCGTTTTCAAGACTTTTATGGCTGTGTGTATCAAATCATGTTTGGAAACATCGAGGTTTGTGAGACTGTGTCATTTCTGTGATCTGTTTAACATTTTTCTACATCTTTTCATGTGAGAATTATATATGTTTAAATGTTTATATCACATTTTGACTTGTGATATCTACCCTGTATTCTTTCACAATGGTGCTATTTTGTTTGCCTTGGCATGATTTTGAGGGATCTATGTATTGAACGGTAAAGTATATATACAATATACATTGTAATGATAGGGAATGTATGAACATTTGTATACCGTACTGTATATGCAACATGAAGAGTGTGTGTATCAGGGGTGCGTATTGGGTGGAATTTTCGTATTGCGATATATTGCGATGTTTTCAAATGTACTGCAATATGTATTAAATTGCAATATTTTCAAAATAGAATGCCAGCAATCTTTTCTCTTATTTCACTGACTTTAAGATTGATTTCTATATAGCTGCAATAATGTAGCCCTCTCTGATTTTTTTTATTCTGAAAAAAAAAGGAGAGGGCTACCTTATTGCAGCCAATTTCTATACTCTCAGATTAAATGATAACTTGGTTGCTTGACTCCATCGCAATACATCGGATTACCGGTATTTTTGCACAGCCCTAGTGTGTATTGAATTTTTCTGCTGCTTAAAAACAAATTGGTGTTCATGATCAAAAAGTGTTGAAAATTCATCACAAATTATCTGGTGTCTTCACCTTATTTGTATTATTGCATTAGGGCTGGAAGACCTGGATATTCATGATGTAATCTAGAGACAATGTCTGTAAAAACAAAGTACCATGCCTCCCTGTTATGAAAAGTGTTGCACTGGTGTTTTGTTAAATGCAACACTTTCAAAATGTACAAACAAAACAGAGTTCAGCATGTTTTCATCGCATTTTGAATATATTTTAAAAGCGTTTTATTAGATTTCTTTTTCATTTGGGTAGGCAACTCTTTTTGTGTGTTTGGTATAATATGAAAAGGAGCAGTATACTTGTAGTACAAAGAATGTGTGTGTTGTATTCAAAAGTATCACATTTAACATTGATGTTTACTTGTGTGGCCTTTAGTTCCAATATTTACTGATAATGTGAAAGTGAAAGTACACAAAACAAAGAAATGGAGGGATGGAGTAGACAAGGGGCTCACACTTTCTCTCCTGTCCCCTTCTTTCACTCCCCTATTTTTATTTCCTTCCTCCTACCCCAGATTCCCTCCCTTCTCCCCCCCCCCCCCCCCCCCCCCCCCCCATTCCTTTCTTCTTTACCCTGTCTGCCTCCATAGATACCCTTGTTTTGAAAAATTGAGTGACAATCAAAATGTAGAGACAGTCGGGGTTGTGTAGAGATCCAAATTAAAACCAGAAAAGGCCGTGTTACTTAATGGTCAAATCAAACCACACATAAATTTTATTTTAAATAATTCCTATTGCTGACGTTGAGGGATTTTCAGACTCTGGAAAGATGGAGGAAATTGTTCTTTTTTTTCCCATTAAATTATTTTGTTTTAATTTCTCATTTAAGGGGGGGGGGGGGCACATTAGCTTTCGGAGTTTAGTGTCATGGTAACATAGAGTAAAACCTGCAAATCTTGTCTCAATATTGAATACATGTATTACTACTGAGGTAGAAAAAAGGAATTCCTTCGAACTGTCATTGATATAATTTAGGAGGCAGGTACAAATTCCCTTTTTGTGTTGTTTGAATTAAGCAAATTGACATGAGTTTAGTTTGTGTTATTTTTTCTGGAAAATCTTCAGATTTCACATTTAGTCACTTAGCAATCTCACTTAAAATGGACCAGGTATTGTACTTTCAAAGATCATGAAATCATTAAAAAATTTGATTTTTTTTTTTTTTTTTTTTTTTTTTTTTTTTACGATTAAACTTCACCGGTACGGTACTTGGTATAGTAAAATTGATTGTTTAAAATTACTGAGTTTTTTATATATATTTATAGGTTATAGACTTTGTATGGGAAAATATGACGACCGAGTTTTTTGGGCGCGTACACGGACCGAGCTTGCGAGGTCCAGTTCGCGACTAAAAAGGAGGTCGTATTTTTCCATTACAAAAGTCTATAACCTTTTTTATTATATACTTTCAATTTCATTTAGAAACTAACATAATTTTTATTTTTTTAAAACACTTTTTCAATAGTTTAACAGTTTAGTTTGTTGACAGTTAACAGTAGCTCAAGAAACGTGCTCTATTATGACGTCAATCAATTTTCCAATATTTGTCAATTATGATGTCACTTGCGGGCCGAAAAGTTCTGGGCATAATCGTGTGATATTGGCCCGCCAAACTTCTAAAGGAAAAAAAAAGAGATTGAAATGAAAGTATATATAAATATATATATATATATATATATGTACATGTATGTAACAAACAAACACATATATATATATATTTGTATTATTACATAATTTATAAATTGTACATTTACAGCAAGTTATTAAAATTAAAAGCATAAAGTTCTGTCATCTTATACATGTTGCAAGTGAACAGTATATGTAACTGTTCAGTATGTCAAAGGATTTATTGTGGATGAACAGTAAGTGCGAACGAAAGCTGTTGACAAGTAAACTGTTCATTTGGAAGTCCCAGAGAGATTTCGTAAGAGCGATTCTGAATGGTCGGTTAAATTATTGGTAGGCGTTTCGAAGCCCGTGCTAGCTGTCGATTTTGATCGTATATTGTTTTATGTCCTTCTTGAGAAAATTTCACTCCTATGGAGACGTCACCATTGCCGGTGAAGAGCTGCAAAATTTAGGCCTGTGCTCAGCGCTTATGGACTTTGAGCAGAGAGGGATCTTTATCGTGCCACACCTACTGTGACGGGGACCTCGGTTTTTGCTGTCTCATCCATCGTCGTCCGTTAACAATTAAACATTTTT
>CAJDSM010039425.1:423-15885 GCA_903981925.1 Ostrea lurida
ACATGCATCACACTTCTTTGGGGTCATGTTTGTATAAGAAATTTAGTGGTGATTTCACACACAATCTCTCTGGGAGGGAAATTATTTTTCAAATCACAGTAGTCTTAATAAAGAAATTGCGAGGTCTCGGATTTAGGACCTTTCAAAATAAGGACTTAAGGTCCTCATTTGGACTATATTTATATCCCCCGTATTAAATGACCAGCGTGGACTATAATTAAACGAGAAGAAAGGAACATTGTACACTTTGGAGATCCGTTGTAATTGTCCAATATCTAGGCACTGCAACGTCTGTTTGAATTAAATTAACTTTGGAGTGCAATAGTGGAATTTAATTTCTATATGAAATTACAAGAAATTGAATTCTACCAACGAGTATTTGTATAATACTTATGATTTGGCCAGCAGGTAGACAGTTAGTATTACCAGATTTTTTTCCGGAACAGTGGCTTTAGAGGGAATACACAAATGATGTTTGGACCCACCAGGGACAGGACAAGACACTTTGGCTAACAAGACAACACTACTATTGGCCAGGATAGAATCAAGATGCGAATCAACATGGTAGACCCGTGCAGATGTATCCAGTAGCAAAACTCCAGTCAGGCCTGAGCAGACTTGTACCATTCTACGGACAAGACCCATTGGAATGTGAGTTGCATCGACTTTTTGAGTTAAGAATATCTTTAAAAGAGGTTTTGGAGAATGTCACTGGTAATTTACAACCATTTACAAGATTTTGCCCAAAGCCATCCCATCAGGAATTCAAACAGCGCATTATGACTGCTAAGGTTCTATACGAGAACTTTTTTCCTTCATACTGGCTTTCCAGAGAAATTCATAGAGAAACCTAGGGGCGGAGTTATCAAAGACTATGTAAAGAATGCTAGGAATTAGCAAACCAGGACAAAACGCCTTACCATCCCCATGGGAAATGGCTCTGCTGGAGTGACTGGTTTAACCAAACACTAAATTAGAATGTTGTTAACACTGAAAATCCTGAACAGAAATCTGACTGGAAGTCCTACATTGACCCATTTGTCAGGCATATAATGCAACCAGGGAACGATTGCCAAGATTTACCCCACATTATCTCATGTTTGGCTGGCATCCGAGGACTCTGCTGATTAAGTATTCTGGCATGGATTCCGGAACACGTGAAAGTGGAGACCACAGCACTTATGTTCCAAAGCTTTAAGGACCTATGAGCATTTCCGCTGTTTTCATTTAATCATCAGAAGCCAACAGGATTGCCTCCAAAAAATTAAGGACCAAAGGATTTTTAAAAGGTGAATATTTAAAAAATTAGAAGTGGGAGACAGAGTTCTTGGTGCGGAAAGTAGGATATTAAAGGGAAACATAAGCTAGCAGAATAAAATGGGATTTCAAAGGTAAAAAAAAAAATATACCATGCCACAGCATACCAAACCCAGAAGTGCCGGGGTACAAGGGAAAAGCATTTCTGGAAGTGGAATTAGGACTACACCGACATATCGCTATTGCCCTTTAGTTATTCCCTTAATTTGAAGGGGCTGGCCCCTAAAAACTTGATACTAACCGAATACGGCCTAGTCATTTTCTACCCAATTTTTTTTCCAATGCTTTAACAAATATGTTCATTTTCATAATATCTTCGATTGTGTGTTTTACAGGGGTCAATTCCCTGAAATTCCTTAAAGGGAGAGTCAGACAAAATGTAAAGATGGCATATTAGTTTCAGGGTCACATTCCAAGCAATTTCATTTTATATACGTTTAACAAAATGTTTTGGCGTTTTGTTGAAGAGATAGAGACATCAAAGTGTTGCATACTTTCGGTCCCTTGAATCACCTTATTACGTAATCAATTTATTTTCGTGATATCAGTTAATTTAATAACCGGTTGAAACAAGCAATTTGCTTCAATAATACTTAACAAATATTATCACCATTCCTGTTCAATAAACACATAACCACATACTGAATGAACGATATTATTGTAATTGCGATCTTGGCCGCGGTGATGATTCAATGGTTGGGGCTACCACAGAGCCGCCCCCTCAAACAATCAATCAATCAAATGTGACGCCCCAAGTGGGCGAATGAGCACTGGTAAACGCAAGGCACAAACGTGACCAATCAAAATTCAATCAATCAGTCAACAATCAATAAAATCAATCAATCAGCATAAAATCAAAATCAATAATTAGACAATCAAATCAATCAATGTCCAACAAATCAATTGTCATCAATAAAACAATTAATCAACATTACTACTGCAAAGTTTCAAGTTCATTGCATGAAGTGGCTGGCAGACTAGTGGGTGCGACTCCTCCATTTGAGTTGGGTGCGGCGAAACGCAAAACACCAGAGATTACCGCGACGGATACCGGCCTGGAACGGCAGACAATCCTTGAAAATAGAAACCAAAACAAGCAGCAGAACGTTGTCCAGTAAAAAGGGGTGGGAGGTGGGATTTTTCAAGTGATGCAAAGACTTACAGGGTTTTCCCCTGGCACGTAATTGTATCTGCACATGGCTTGCAGAATTTTCGAGAAAATGATTCTGGACGTATCACAGAAAAAGACTAGTAAATGTTTTTAAACAATATCGAACCGATGCGGGAATGAAACTTTTCCGGAATTAACCAGATATGGGGGCAAACAACAACACCCTCCCCCTTTTTTTTTTCATAATTAACAACAAAGGACAATGAGACATTTTCCGGAGATAAATGCGCATATGCTAGACGAGTACATATGCGATATTATCACCGTTCCTGTCCAATAACACATAACAATACTGAATGAACGATATTATATTGTATTGGCGAATCTGGCCGCGGATGGGGATGTGATTCAATGGTTGGGGCTACCCCAGAAACCGCCGCCCCTCAACAATTCAATCAATTCAAATGGACGGCCCAGTGGGCGAATTGAGCACTGGGTAAACGTAAGGTGCACGCAAACGTCACCAATTCAATTCAATCAATCCATAAAATCAATCAATCAATAAAATCATCAATAATTAAGTCAAATCAGATCAATGCAATTGTTCCACAAATCTAATGTCATCAATAAAACAATTTCAATTCAACAATCACTTACTGCAAAGTTTCAAGTTTCATTGCCATGAAGCTGCAGACTAGTGGGTGCATCCTCCATTTGATGTTGGGGTGCGGCGAAACGCCACTGCATGTGCCACATACGCCATTAGAACAGGAGCGTATGTGGAAAACTGCAACCGCACCCAAGGTAGTGCCCAGTACCGTGGGTTACTGGCAGCAGTACTCCAACTCAAAATGCGTCACCGCTAACCAGGATCGCCGCAGAGTGTAAGAAAATCCATTACACCTTGCTAACTATAAACTTAGTACTCCTGGTAAATTATTTCAGGATAAATCATTCCCAGGCTGTGACAAATGCACACCCCTAGAATGTATGCCAGTTATTTAAATGGGTTTTGGGCTTCAAAACTGTGGGTGGTTTTGAAACATGTTATATACGCCCCACCTCTTGAGAGCTATGACCTAATGCCTCCCTATAATTGGCTCGGGATGCTCACATCCACAAACCTGCCACAATAACGTAGCAGAAGGGGAAGACCCACATTTAAACCTGAACCCAGAAAAAGTTGTTATTTCAAGTCGGTGACTGAAGCCTATTAGTAAGTGAATACAAGGTTGGTGCGTCCTATATCATTGCACCACAATGGAAATCAAATCTGGACTATACTGCACTCATTATTGGGTATCGAGAATCCATTGGCCCCCATACTTTTGCCAATCACAGCGACAAGTTTAGCTAGTTTGCATACACGGATTTGATCCGTGGGGTCCGGGTGTCAGAATAGCATCCCATCATCCCTTGCGTGTCAGTAAGCGGCAACCAAATGGGGCAGTCTACGAATGCAGACCGGAAAAATCCGAGGTTCCCGTGTCACAGCAGGCGATGGCACCAATAAAGATCCCTCCCGCTCAAAGGACCTGAGCGCCGACCTAGGCCAAATTGTACAGCCCTTCCGGCAACGTTGACGTCCCGACATGAGCAAAACACCCCGGTGGGACGAAAAACAGCAAATAATCATGAATCAACCATACACGGAATTTAACTCTGGATTGCTCCTTTACCCTATCAAGAAAATGGGCCTCACGGCGGGTGTAACCGTCAACAAGGGATACTCAACATCTCGTGGGCGCCCGGACCCCCAAGTGCACCTAGGGCACCAAATGTTTGCCCAAACTATGCCTCCGGTCCTCTATTCGGGACTTACTAGATCGATCACTGTTTCGTACATGTATATGCTTAAACTTAAAATTTAATGAAGGTATGCCCCTTTTGTCCTTGGATCTGGCAGCCCTTTGCTGTTGCTGTTTTTAATGGAGCTCCGACAACCCAGATTATTAATTTGACCTGTGAAAAACTTAATGAATGGGTATGTATGCTATATTAAATAAATACGCAAAGCTTATGAATGCAACATTAAATTAATAACAATCTTGGGGGATATATAGCCGTATCGCGACCGGATCCCATTGACCTGACGCTTGAATAAACTTATTAGCAATGCCTTTGCTGTGCAAGCGGTAGGTAGCTGCCCAATGCACTAAGAGATGGGATGGTGGAATTGCCTTACAGTCTATCCACCTAAATTAACCACCGGCGGCAGTTTCCTGAAGTAAGCTTTGGCAACTTATTACGGACAGGGCGTGGAAGTGGACAAAATAGTTGCCCCATCTTCATGTGATCAAAACCCAGGGTATTTGTAACTGGCCTGTTAGTTGAGTTTTATACCTGACATGCCAGGTACCGACGCAGTATAGTGCCGATTCCTATTTGAACTGATCTCCATGAAAAACTAATAGCAGAAATGTACGCTTACTGGATTATTTGTATTCCTTGTATTGAATAAATTATGCCAATAAATATATTGTAATATCCAGTGTGATATTGTAAGAGAAAGCTTGAAAAGCCACTGTAATTTGCGTATTTGGTGTTATGCTTTACGAGAATTGTAATTAGTTCTAATTACAATGAAAAAAAGCTGCCTCTGATGAGGCTATGAGTAGTGAGGGTGTGTTGTGCTGTACGCTGCTAGGCGCCAGCTGACTGAAGGAGACCCCACTGGTTGTAAGCTATAGAAACAGTATTTATTGGTTTTCCCAGATATTGTGTTGCTTTGAACTTGAATGGTCCAACAGACCACATAAACCGATAGATGGACTTGTTTAAATGTGTTACCAAGGCCCATATTGCACAATGAATATATGCTAGGCCATGCCTCCTACAACTTACTTAGATATATAGCTAACACAATGGGTTACAAGTTCTAAAAATTGGATTTGAGGTGTTTAAGATGGAAAGTGAAGACCCAGTTTTGTTGGAACTGAAAGTAGAGTACCATGACATGAAAAATAACAACTCGCAACCTAGTAAGCTAAATCCACCACACCGTACATGAATCCACTCACTAACGAAAAAATACACAACATTTAAGGGCCCCTTCTTAAAACTTGACTATGTAGTGATGTCTTAATGCCATGTGTGAATGATTCTATTATAGTGTGATGGCTTAGGACCAACCGTGATGTTGTTAAAATCAACGAAAATGAACGCCCCGCTGCCAGAAATGGCTTTTGTAAATAATTTAGCTTGCCACCAGGCTCTGAAGATCAGATCAGAAGTTCCTTGACCTAAATTTCCCAAGGTATCATAATGCAAATATTGATTTAGTGTCAAATCTTAAAATGAGAGGATATGTATGCTAGATGTGTAGGAATTGAACAGATTGTCATGGATGAAAGATCTACATCACCACCCACAATATACATTAGTCTGAAATGTATGGCATAAGGAGATCCAATTGCTGCTATCCACATTTGACTGCGAAATTAAAATCGCCCAAGTAATGAAACATGTCAATCAGTGATTTTCGCCATGACTAAGCCACCCGAAATGATAACATTTCAAAAATTGATGCATGAAATAGCACAAACCAAAATGTACAGTGACAGTTACTGTCAGTAGTCAATATAAAAACCATTCATAACATGTATGCAAGCCAAGAATCATGCAGAAGTTATAGACCTTGAAGCTGCCAATAACCCCTGTCCCCCCCCCCCCGGGGGAATTTTTGAAGGGGATATGATTTTGAAAGCTTATAAACAAATTCTTAACAAAAATAGCCATGTTTGCACTCTGGCCGTTGGGGCGTTAAGGAGTTTTGGGATAAAAATCTTAGAATTTTATCACAAAATCGAATGAAATTTGGAAAATAACGTTAAATCTTAAATATTTTTATTTTTGTTTGTCTTAACATATGGCTGTATCATAAATGTCATAAACTATTCAGACATACACCTCAAACACACAATGTTTGCTTTCTTGACTATTTGGGGGGGGAAATACCGATTTTTGTGAATCAATGAAAACCTCAACATGTTTTCTAAATTACGCAATTTTTGTGATCAAAACCGAATTGTTCATGTTGATATGGCTTTTGGGTTATGAATAATCCATCCATTCAATTTAATATTTTGCATGTTAAAACATAATTTTTGGTAAAAAAAAAATACTTTCTCAAAGTGGAAACACTCATTACAAAGGCATCCATAAATTAATTGCTCGGTTAATCATTGCATTTAGTATCACACAATTTTTATTTCAGTTTAATTTTAATTAAATGAAAGACAAAAATCAGAATTAAAAACAATAAACTATTCTATTAATTTTAATTTGAATTAAATTAATTAATTAATTATTAATTTAAGAGAACAATTATGATACATGTACATGTCTGTGTACTTTTATTGGTATGCAGGGTTCTAGGTTGAACGCGTCTTAGCTAAATTGATGAGTCCAAGAACAATAAGAACTGAGTTCCCATATACCAATTTAGTACATTTTGTGAAACAAAATATGTTTTTATGCAATAAATGAATAAAGATAATATACCCCTACATATAAATAATAGCCACGATGGCTGTCAAAAAGTGTTACTTATTCTAAAATACCGTAACAAAAACTAATACATCGATTAAGTAATATTCTCTCAATATCTATTACAAACTGTAAGTATGTTCAAGCGTACTATAGAAGAAACGCGGGCACTGACAATAAGAGAATGCATGCTTAACTTTCGTTTCACTCTGATTTGGGATAGATCTCTGAGCCACTGAACTGATGACTGAGCCAATTTAAGGCTTATTGTTCCATTTTGAACAGAGATATTAACGACGACCAGAGAAGAACTGCTTAAGTTTTGGGAAAAGGAAAAAGGTTCGTATAAGGCTAGATCTTGCGAGTATGGGTGCGGTGTAGCTAAGGATAGATACCCTTCTTTCCACTTCAAAAATGCTTCACAAAGCTCAGATGTATTGATCGAGCATTTATCATAAAGAGAACGGAAACATGCCTAAATGCTGACATAGATGTAGTTTATGCATAATTATCTCATGAGCTTGTTTAGTTTAGCATATGGTAATACCGACCGGTAACCAACTTTTGTCCTATTAGGCATTCGGAATTTGTACGGGCCATACCATCACATTGAAGGTATGCCGAGTAAAGACCTTCTTTGTGCTTATGGATCTTTTGCAACTACAGCGTCTTCTACCGTTATTTAGTAGCCATATTTTGCTTCCCAATTTTTCTTATTGGTTCAAAATTAGTAAACCCATGTTTTCGTCACCAGCAACATGTTCGCAAACTGTTCTTTAATTGAATTAGGGAAAACATCTTCAGGAAATTACTTACGTGATTGTACTCGGTACCCGATTTGGGTCCATCTGTCAAAACATATGTGGTATTGGCACTCTGGCAGAAACTTTTGTACTTTTCAAAATACGCTTCAAAATGAAAATGCACCCAAGAAAGCGATTTTTACCAACAGCTTTAGCATTATCACGAAATCATGATCTGCTATTCACTTTTCAATTATTTCCCCGACGTTTGCTTTGCCTGCTTACAGTCACAGGTCCATCAAATTTTGCCGCATTCTTCGGACGGACTCCGTGCCAGTTCAGAAATTTCTTTCTTCCAACCTATTGAACTGCTCCCAGACCATTAAATTCTCCCAATTAAGTTTGAAAAACTGCATTACCGAAATCAGCTTTAGTTTTTGTTCTAGCTTTTATATAAAGTTTATTATTCTATAAGCTACATTCTCACAGCGTTTGCCTAAACCATTTTCACAACAGTGGTCAACAACATGGCTCTATCGAAACCCCATGACATTTGATATTAAGTTTAAAATTATGTGGAACTGAAGGCTCATTGTTTAATTTGTTTGGAAAGATCATTGAAATGGCGCAAAAGCATTTATCACGCTTGTTGGTACAATACACATTACATAATTCCAATTATCGCACGTTGTTTAAACTATCAGTTGTACATTTGGCGTAATTGCTGCATGACGAGCAGGCTAGATTCCCACACTTAGAATGGTGGTACAGAGGGTTATTGAATATGAATGGACAAGTGGTGCTATGTGGCCACGGAATTTTGACAGTAGATCACTGTTCGTTATCTTGCCTTTACATTACTGTGTTTGCTTTTTGGTGATGATTCAGGGAATGGAACTAATGAAGATGCGGGAAGAAGTGGGAAATGAACGTCTGGATCGGATGGAATATTTAGATGATCATGATCACCATCAGGTTTGAAGCGCGTTAATGCTTCAAATTTATGCAAATTTTGTTTGTTTACATACATTCATTTATGAAAACATATTACTACTCAAAATTATGCAAAATTGTTTATTTACAAGAATTGATATTAACATAGAAATTTTGTTATTGTTCGTTTTCAATAATTTTTTAAAAATAGGACATAAAAACATTTTTTAACAAAAATCATTATTTTTTCGATAATGTGCAAATGAGCTAATTACCATATAACAGTTAGCATAAAAAGTACAATTCATATGCTTTCATTTGATACCACTCTGATGTATATAAGTTAAAACATAAACCCAAGATATCACATCGTAAATTTTTTTGGAAAGATGTTTTAAGTAATTGTATGGTAAACCATTTTTAAATCCCCATTACCGCCCAAACAGCCAGATTGCAAAACATGGCTTAAAATGTGTGCCAAATACAATGTAATTTCAAATCAAAAGTTGGTCTGCAAAATTCGACAGAAACAAACGTGTTCCTGTTCTGCTCATAATATACAAAGAAGGTAATCAGAACATGATTTTTACGAAAAAATCAATTTAATATTCATGAATATGCAAATCAGAGCTAATTTACATAAAAGTAGCATTTAAAAGTACAAATTCATATTGCTTTCATTGGATACTCACTTCTTGATGTATCTAGTAGAAACTAAATCAAGATTTTACATTATAAATGTCTTGAAGTGTGTATAGTAACAGGTTGCTTGGTAACGTATTAAATCCTGTTACACCCCAAAGCGCCAAACAGCCAGTGAGTGCAAACATGGCTTAAAATGTTACTGATAACAATTTACTTTAAGGGACAGTTGATGATTCTTAGGTGAAATTTGAAGCAAGATATGACATTATAAATGGCTTGAAGGTGTGATAGCAGAATGTGCCTTGTAACGTTTTTTTAAATCCCCGTTACACCCAAAAACGCCCCAACAGCCAGAGTGCAACATGCTTAAAATGTTGCTAATGACAATGTACTTTAAGTAAGTTGCGTTTGCAAAATTCCCCCGGGAAAGAAAACATTGAATTGCTATTCTGTTCATAATGTAAAAATTTTTAGCAATTTAAAAACATCAATTTTTACGAAAATCATTAAATTCCAATGAATATGCAAAATGAGCTAATTACATATAATGGTAGCAAATAAAGTAAAAGTCATTGTGACTTTCATTTGGCTACCACTCTGATGTTCTTAAGTTGAAATTGAAGCAAGATATGGCATCATAAATGTTGAAGTATGATAGCGAATGTTGGCCATCTGGTAACGTTTTTTAAATCCCCGTTACGCCCAAACGCCCCAACGGCCAGAGTGCAAACATGGCTTAAAATGTTTCAATACAAATGTTACTTAAGGCAAAGTGTGGTCTGCAAAAATTTCCCCCTGGGGGGGGGGGACAAACGTGTTTCTTGGCTTCAGGACTAGGACATTATAAATGGTGAAGCGTGTGGATGAGCGAATGTTGCCTTGGTAAACGTTTTTTAAATTCCTCGTTACACCCAAAGCCCCCCAAACATCCAGAGTGCAAACATGGCTTAAAATGTTGCTAATACAATGTACTTTAAAGTAAAGTTGTTTGCAAAATTCCCCGGGAAGAACATGATTCTATCTGTTCATAATGTAAAAATTTAGCAATAAAAACATCAATTTTTCGAAAATCATTAATAAATTCATGAATATGCAAAATGAGTTAATACATGATAATGTATCAAATAAAAGTACAGGGTCATGTGCTATTCATTTGTCCACTTCTGATGTTTCTAAGTTGAAATTTGAAGCAAGAATATGGCAATCATAAATGTTGAAGGTATGATAGCGAATGTTGCCATGTAACGTTTTTTAAATTCCCCGTTTCGCCAAACCACCCAACGGCCAGAGTGCAAACATGACTTAAAATGTTTCTAATACAATGACTTTAAGGGCAAAGTTGGTCTGCAAAATTCCCCCTTGGGGGGGGGGGGAACAAACATGTTCGTCAGGCTTATAATCAGAATCTGCAGGTAATAAACACACCATACATTCAAACCAGTGACTGTGCCAATAAATAAAAACTTGTTTACCCACCAGATATGGAAATTGATTCATGCTACTACGTTATGATCCCCCCTGCCCCAAAGTTTAATTGTGTGTTGTTTGGTCCCCCCTGCTTGACCCCACTTCCACGTAGTTTGACACTTGGTTTATTGACTAGGTGGATGAATACCTACACAATCTATAGCAAGACCCATTGTTAATTAAAAAAACCAAGCCTTAAAAGTTAGCATAAATCTGTATCTTTTTGAATTTATTACACTGTGATTATTTAAGCGGAAATCAAATATATTAAACGTTAAAAATGTTGAACCACGAAATTTTCCAATGACTTTAAGGATTTTTATGATTATCTTTTGTGGTGGGAGGCGGTGGTTGGGTAGGGTCACTTAATTGGAAGTATGTGTCATATGTCTAGGTGAATTTTGTTGCCTTGGATCAACTCAGATATAATCATTACATATGACGAAGAGATATGAAAGCACCGTCAAATGAACCTTAAGAGCATGCTTCGCTTCTACCAATGTAGCATTAGTGCATCGTCCACAACTCCTCGCTATACAGCAAGTGATGACATATACATTTCATTACTCTATTGATGTGTACAGACAGAGACTTACTGCATCAGTATCATTTTGAGTCGACAGCTCGCTAGTCTTCGCTGTTATCATTATGATTGAGGATAGTGGCTACGCAAGTCGAAGGGAATCACGCTGTATGTAAGTCACTGCTTGTAGTAAATAGTCTTAGGATCAATGTGACGTCTATGTTTCTGAACTGGTATATGCAATACAATTAATATTTTATATTTATTATTATTCACATTTTGGCGCCTATATTAAGATTCAGATTAGCATCCTACTAATAGTCGACTTGTAATCGATTGTATGACGCAAATATTGTTTTTAATTATTATTTATTATATCATATTTGTATTCTACAAAGAGAAAAAGACCATGTTGTATCTATTATTTATTCATTTTATATACCAGAAGCCCAGCTCGAAAATAATATATTTCTATGCGCTGTACAATGTTTGTCCTAAAAAAAACCATGGGAATTTTGAGGTATGATGTAATGGTAATGATACCCTGTAGACTAAATATTAGACAATTACATTTTTAATTTCAATGTAATGTATAAACAATGGAACACACTTTTACATTAAACAAGTTAATAGTTGTAAATGCACTGAAGATAAAGACTGACAAGAGTCGGATTAATAGATTTGATCCTATACAGGATGAGTAAACATGGCTCGACTAAATGCGATCATATACCTTTATCTCTAATGGAATTTTTAGGTTCGTGCTATTGATGATAACATTTTAAAGCTTTATGAGGTTTGGGGCACTAACTTTATTTTTGAATTACTTTAATAAGATAATAGTATTTTTATATACAGATGTACACACCCTTTTTTATCTAAGATGTGTCACTTAATTAATACAAATATAAATATTTGAATACTTACAAAGAAAGACATTATGGGAGCAGCTATATAAATTTTAAATAATATACATATAGTATCACTCTTCTTTACTTTGTGGCAACCACTATCAAATATTTGTCCATTAGTCTATATTAAATATATCGTGAAAAGAATGACTTGGGGCTAGTAACACTTATAGACTCCTCTAAAGTGTAATAAGTGTATACTGTACGCTATCTCTCAACACTTTTCTCGCTTCTTCATTAAGGAGCGTTAGCTCGTGATCTAACTTGTAAAGATAATTTCCCTCCAGAGAGCATTGTAGTGTCCGATATATCACCATGCTTACTTATTCTAATTCAAGCTATACATTACATCATAGACCGACCGCCAAGTTGATGCCATTGTGTTTGATATGATGTGCTTTTTGTTTAGGGGTGGATACTTTCATTTCTAAGAGAACCGAGGTGCAGGAGATATGAGGGAACATGATAATGACTACCTCGCTCTCAACTGATTACACAAGGTGGTACGCCATTGAGGTTGCTAATTATCATGAGAAGTATTCTACTTATGGATATGTGTACTCACTCAGTAAAATTTTTTATAACTCCAGAGTCACCACATATTATTGGAACTTAGAGATGAGTTGAACTCCTAAATACTGTTATAACCATAGTATTGATAGAATTGATGTGATCAACATCACGATTTGTAATTCAGATTATATGATTCAAGATGTTCCAATTACACTCAGGCAGTGCAGTTATAGCCTGCAACTTACGAAAGATATGCTTACTTGGTGTACACTACTTCGCATGGTCAATTTTGCATTTAATAATCTATACTATTACTAGATGACGGACTTGTTGATATATTGACTTAGGTCTTTTCTCAGTAATGTATTTTTTGAATCTCACTCCTCATACTTTTTAGTGCTATCAAGTTAGCTATTTTGGATAGAAAAGTTTTCTCCTGTATTTGAAGTAATAATTCTGTGCTTTGTCTAATATTTACTGATTAATGCACCCAATACTGTGTATAATTTTCAAACTGCTTAAACGAATTCATACACTTTAGGGTCTTTAATTTACCTAGTAGACTCGGTACTCATATGCTCTCACCGAAAGTAAGCGCTTCATTGGTCTGAGCAACTTGAATCTCATTGGGCTAGGTATCGTGATAGTATGAAACAGTGTTTCTTGATTTGAGAACTGTTGCGCAGGTGGTCAATTTACAACAGCCTGTGTTTGAATAATAGCACACTCCGTTGACAGCTCTGAGTTCATATCGTCTAAAAAGGGTGTGGATAAGTACATATAGATAGGCGAAGCAGTTAGACGTAGTTTTAAGGTCTTCTCTCTCTCTCTGGTTCTCTCTCTCTCATATAGTAAATACTATCTTCTTGCTTCGTCTCTCTTCTCTCTTGATTCAACTCCTCATCTTCTCTATCACATATTTCATATACTTGCCTTCTCTCTATCTCTTATCTTTTCTATATGATACTGTGAGAGACATCCATTTACCAACTACCATTAAATAACATACAGACAAATCTAAATTGAAAATTATGACCAAATGTTAAAAATTGACAACTGTATTATTTTATCCTACAGAATCGTGATGTAAAGGTGTGGGTTTATCGCCCTCTATTCCCATATAAAATATATTACCGACTCTTGGATTCTTGAATTAATACAACAACATATCCTGCATCAGGGGCATTTGGCCACATCAACTTTTGTTTTCTAAACTTAAAGCTAAGCATTATGGCTATAAAGCTCCAGTTGAATTTTTTAATAGAAAATAAGTCTTCTACTTGATTTCTACTCTAACTATCTAACATCATAGAAATCGTTGTGTGTCAGTAACAAATACGAGTGCCTAGTGTGTGATGTTTAAGTGGCGTAGTGCATGTAAAATACGTAGGCATATCAGTATGTTTTATTCGGGAATTTTAAGAGATTGTGTCTGATGGTGAAGAAAGCAATGAGTGAGGTAAACTGGAGATGTATTACAGATTTCTAAGTATATGCTGGAAGACAGATTTCGGGAGAGGAGGAGAGAGAGAGAGAGAGAGGAGTATTGCAAAAAAGATTCATTATAAAGCGTATATAATATTTAGTAGGCAACATCTAAACACTAAACAATCCATTCATTGCTCAGGTTAAACTCGCAATGTTAATTCAGAGAGAGAGAGGAGGCTGATTAAAAATCTCAAGTTAAGTTAAAGAATGCATATTAATAAGCGTTTTGAAAGCTAAATAACTACTAGGAAATCGACGAGTAATAAATACGCCTTGTTTTGTGTGCGGTATCCAGAGATGAACGTCCGATTTGATTTGTCTTATATGTACCGCAAGATCCGCTTAAATATTGATTTTTTTAGTTAAAATTGTCATCCTAATTGCATTGAATAGGTATTACTTAGAGATGTTAAATTTTTACAATAACACACCCACATCTTATAACGTACAAGGAACAGTGTAAGGCAGTGCCTAATCGTAATGGAGAAGCGGGGGAGGGGGTGACCAAATTAAAAATTTTCTGGCTAGTATAATTCAGTATCTACAATGATAATCTATTTTAGAGTTGATTTTAGTTTCATTCACAATTTAATATGACCTTGATTGAAGTTCTGTAAAATGTACAAAATATACTTTTAAAAAATCATCATACATGCATTGCTCCCAGATTACTCTAAAGATCTTAGCCCCGCTATTCCACGAACGCAACAATTACTTTTCCCACACATTAGTGAATGAACAGCGGTCAAAAGGGTTGTTTTGTTTGTTGAACTCCTGCCCACTTTGCCCAATGAGATTCAAGGTTGCTCAGGACCCATGAGCGCTTTTACTTCGTTTGAGAGCTTATTTGACGAGTTTAGGCTTGTGACGTAATTTTGAAAAAGTTACAGTATTTTGCATTTGAGTAAGTATTTTTACACTTTTCAACTTTCTCATAAACCCACTGGGTCATTTCAAGCCAAACTTGCCAAAGATCCTTGAATTAAGGGGATTAAAGTTGATGCAAATATAGGATCAGCTTCCTCGAAGGAATAATTCATTAGATATTAAACATGAGTGAGATCGATAAATGTCTGCCACCCTAATAGTGTGTAGAATAGAGATTAGGGTTGTGCTAGCTCCTATAAACAGGATAACAAATTTTGGCAATGAAAGAAATATACAGGTTGAACCTCGTTGATCTTTGAATCGATTGGTGGGAGAAAAAACTTCGGATTCAAGATATTCAGGGTTAAAAATGCTAAGAAAATAGGAAAAATAGGTGGCTATGACTTTTCAAATCACTTTGACATGGCCATGGTATTTGTGACGATGCCGAAAAGT